>LNAC01000075.1:1686927-1792625 GCA_002007465.1 Ailurus styani
CTTTGGAAGCCTCTCGCAAGCCCCCTGCTGGTACTGTGCTTCTCTCCAACCTGAGGAGGGAGCAGAAGGCTAGCTGAAGCAAAGCAGCAGAAGCTGACACCCTCTACCCTCCCCTGACCCCCCAACTTGGGGTGGCACGTGTGGGACATTCTTCCAGGGATCTCCCAACGATCTTAATGTTAATACCTTGCTAGAGGGCAATGACCTTGACTTGATAATGGCAAGGCCTCCCTTGTCTCCTGGGTCTCTTATAGGTCCTCTTTAGCATATGGACGTTCTTTTGAAACCTCCCTTGTCCTTACTTCCCCTGACCCCATAGTATATAATCAGCCACCCCTCACAATGCAGGGGCAGCAGTTTCTTCTGCCCAAGGATCCTGTCCCTGTGCTTTAAGTGAATTGGGATAAATTGGAGGGGGAGACCAGAGATGAGAGACTGGATTCTGAGAAACAAACTGGAGGGGCAGGGGTGGGGTGGGGTGGGGGGATGGGTGAGCCTGCTGGTGGGTAGGTATTAAGGAGGGCACGTATTGCATGGAGCACTGGGTGTGGTGCATAAACAATGAATCTTGGATCACCGAAAAAAAAAAAAAAAGAAAAAAGAAAAACACATTTTTCACCAAAGATGTCTCAAGAATTCTTTCTTGGTCTTTGGTTCTGGACCTCACCACACTGAACATCACCTATATTCCAAAACTACATCATGCCCGCTACAGATTGGGGGTTCCAACCATCTCCTTCTTGGGTTCTTTTAATTTGCTAGAGCAGCTCACAACTCTGGGAAACACTCCCTTAGGGTTACCCGTTTACTAAGAGATATGAGAAAGGATACCTGTCAATAGCCCAGTGAAGAGATGAGTAGGCCCAGGTCTAGAGATAGGCTGGAGCTTCCGTGCCCTCTCCAGGGGAGCCAAACACCCTGCTCCTGCGCATGTTCACCAGCCACGGAGTCCCTAGGCCTAGTCCGTCTGGGTTTTATGGACGTTTCATTGCAAAGTCTTGATTGACTAAGTCCCTGACCATTGGCTGATTCAGCCTCCTGTCCCTCTCGCCTCCCTTGTAGTCAGGGAGTGGGACTGAAAGTTTCAACCCTCTAATCACAGGGTTGGCTCTCCAGGCCCTCATTCCCCTCTTTGGGTCACCTAAGGGCTCTCTAAAGGTCATCTCATTAACATAACACAAGATGCTTTTCTGGCCCTTCTTAGGGCCATTCCAAAGGTTTTAGGAGTGAGCCAGGAACCTTAGACAAGACCAAAGACAAAAACATTCAGATGACCAAATACATATATGTTATTAGTATATACATATATATAAGTATATATATTATTATATATCAGATATTAGTTACATTCAGATGTAATATTCAAATATATATTAGAAATATCCATCATTCAGATGACCAAATACTTATTTCTTTTTTTTTTTTAAGATTTTATTTATTTCACAGAGGGAGAGAGATCACAAGGAGGCAGAGAGGCAGGCAGAGAGAGAAGGGGGGAAGCAGGCTCCCCGCTGAGCAGGGAGCCCGATGCGGGCCTCGATCCCAGGACCCTGAGATCATGACCTGAGCCGAAAGCAGAGGCTTTAACCCACTGAGCCACCCAGGTGCCCCCAAATACTTATTTCTTATAAATCACGTTGCACAACCTTATTTCCACACCCTAAAAATGGAGGATATCTCCTGACAAAGAAAATTTTATATTTTATAATATAAATATAATTTGTTTATAAATTTTATATCTTTACGATAGCCCAAATAATATGGAAAAAATTCATAAAATATAGATCCAATTAAAAACTGAATGGCATTCACATTAACAATGATTAGAAGTTATTGTTGCTCTGTGTCCTTGATAACAACTGATAATGGGACACCTGGGTGGCTCAGTGGGTTAAAGCCTCTGCCTTCGGCTCAGGTCATGATCTCAGGGTCCTGGGATCGAGGCCCGCATCGGGCTCCTGCTCGGCAGGGGGCCTGCTTCCTTCTCTCTCTCTGCCTGCCTCTCTGCCTACTTGTAATCTCTCTCTCTGTCAAATAAATAAATAAAATCTTTAAAAAAAATTGATAATTACCAGTTTTCTTGGATTTTAGCCTATTAAGAGTATGTGGTGGTATTCCATTATGGTTTTAATATTTCCTAATATTTCTCTAATAACAAATGATGTTGAGTACCTCTTTTACTTCTTTGCCATCTATATATCTTCTTTGGTGAGGTGTTCTGATCTTCCTCCCATTTTTAAATTGGGTTATTTGTTTTCTTTATTGTTGAGTTTTAAGAGCTCTTTATATATTTTGGATACAAATCCTTTATCAGATACACATTTTGCAAATATTCTATTTTGTGCCTTTTCTTTGCATTCTCTCAATGTCGTTCACAACATTTTAAATTTTTTAATTAAAAATTAAATTAGAATTTTTTAAATTCCAATACAGTTCAACATATTAATGTTTCTCTTCACAGATTATTCTTTTGATGTTGTATCTAAAAACTCATCACCAAACTCAAAAATCATATCAATTTTCTCCTTCATTTTCTTCCAGACACCTTTATAGTTTTACATTTCACATTAAGGTCTATGATATTTTTGAGTTAATATTCACTTTAGGAATAAGGTGTGTTTCTAGGTTAATTTGCTTATAAATGGATGTCTAATTATTCCAGCACCATTTGTTGAAAAGACTGTCCTTTCTCAATTGAGATGCCTTTGCTTCTTTGTCAAAAATCAATTGACTATATTTGTGTGGGTCTATTTGTGGGCTTTCTGTTCTGTTCTATTAACCTCTCTGTCAACTATTCTGCCAATACCATACTGTTTTGATTATTGTGACTTTATTTTTTAAAAAGATTTTATTTATTTATTTGACAGAGAGATTACAAGTAGGCAGAGAGGCCTCCGCTTGGCAGGGAGCCCAATGCGGGACTCAATCCCAGGACCCTGAGATCATGACCTGAGCCAAAGGCAGAGGCTTTAATTCATGGAGCCACCCAGGTGCCCCAGGTTGTTGTAACTTTATAATGAGTCTTGAAATTAGGTGAGTCCTTTTGCTTTGTTTTTCTTTAGTATTGTAACTTTTAGTATTGTAACTTTTTGAAAAACTTCTGCCGTTTGCCAAGACCTGTAAAATAGCTTTTTGTTGGAACTTTATTCTATTTTATTTATTTATTTTTTTAAGTTCAAAAATATATTTTTAAAATTTTTTAATTTTTTTTATTTTTTCAGTGATCCAAGATTCATTGTTTATACACCACAGCCAGTGCTCCTTGCAATACGTGCCCTCCTTAATACCCACCACCAGGCTCACCCATCCCCCCTCCACCTTCCCCTCCATAACCCTCAGCTTGTTTCTCAGAGTCCACAGTCTCTCATGGTTTGTTGGAATTTTATTACCATTCATGTTGCAATCATAAATCCTGTTGGGAAGAACTAATAATAGCACTGTGTCTCCTGATTCATGAGCTTGGAACATGTCTCAATTTATTTAGAACTTTAATGTCCCTCATCAGTGCTTTACAACTGTCTTGTTTTTGTTTTTGTTTTGTTTTGTATACAGATCCTATACATATCTTGATAGATTTATGTCTAAATACTTTATTTTTGGTGATTTTATAAATTTCAAATTCCACTTGTTCACTGATGGTAAATAGGAAAACAATTGACTTTTTTTTATTGACTTGTATCTTTCCATCTTGCTGTGCTCACTCATTAGTTACAGGACACTTTTGTAGATACTTCGGGATTTTCTACACACAAAAAATAATGACTTCATGTAGCCTAGCGATTCTTCTCCCAGGAATGTTATACTACAAATATTCTTACATAAGGGCACTCAATATGTGTACAGAGGTGAAATGGAGAAATCCATTAGAGCAGTCTTAAAGTCTGAAACCGGCTTTCTTCATTGTTTCATAAAGAAGTTGGCTGGCCTTTGTCCTCCTTTCTGGAGGATAATGTCTCAATCCTTGGAATTTCTTGAGTATTAGGAGTGTCTTTGCTATTCCAGGCCAGTGCCTCTGACCCCACCTGATCACCTGATAGTTTTGCTAACCATGTCCCTCTTGAGGAGCTCCTAGGTAGTTTACGTTAATGAGATCATTCAGGGTTGGGGCTGGCAGGGTGAGAAAGACCAGCCACGTGACTAAAGAGGCGGGGCTTTGTGCCCAGTAATATCAGCCCCAGCTCCAGGAGGTGAAGATTGAGTTCAAGTGCATGGCCAGTGATTCAGTCAAACTTGCCCCTGTAATTAAACCCCAATAAAAAGCGCTAGTGAGCTCCCTTCATTGGCAATACCCAATAATGCATCCAAAGGGTACACATTCCTGGGGATGGCAGAAGCTTCCCATCCAAGACTCTCCCAACACCTCACCTTACATTTCTCTCCCTTTGCATCATTTTGCTATAATAACACTGTAATTATATATATAGCAGTTTCCTGAGGTCTGTGAGTCATTTTAGTGAATTATCAAACCTGAGGATCTAGTGGGAACCCATGAGTTTGTAGACTGCTGGTGAGAAGGTGAGGTATCCGGGGAACTCCCAAACTTGTGACTGATGTTTGAGGAGAGTGTGGTCTTATGGAGGACTGTGAACTTAATCTGTGAAGTTTGACCCAACTCCAGGTAGTTGGTATCAGAAGTTGTTGCACATGTTCCCAGGAGTCTAGTGTTTTAGAGAGTGAGGATGGAGATGAGTCTGAAAAACCTAAGGTCAAGACAATCAGAAGTAAGCCCTGCTTTATTTTCCCCACAGAAGCACCCATTTTCCCCAAACTCTGGCCCTCAACAAACCCACACCAGTGGCACTTGTTATAGTTTCCCAAGGTTCCTGGCCCACGATCCATTCTTTGAAACATCTTGGAAATATTCCCAGTGCAGGACACAGCATAGCAGTGCTTTTTTTCTCCTGGGCCAAGATTGGTTATTTTGAGACCAAGATAAAAATCACTCAGTCATTTCTTTCATGGCAGGCAAAAAAAAAACCAGGCAAGAATAAAAAAACCACTTCACTTCTTGTCTTGGGTAATTGCTGGTTTCCTTTTTGCCAAGTAAATTCAGGGATTACTTGAATGCTGGAATGAGTTGGCAGCCAAGATGGCCGCCTCTTCACAATTCAGGAAATCGGGTTTGTTCTGCTTCATCTTTCCTTTTTGGAACAGCAGGCCATTTTTAGAAGTCTTTCCCGAGTCTGCTTGGTGCCCAAGCATGAAATCTAAAAGACGGAGAGAATGAAATGGCTAAAGGAAAGTTGAGTTGCAATATTGGAGGAAATAAAAGTACAAGTATGTAGCGAGAATTATGGTTTACACACAGGAAGTCAAGGGTTACTATTTTCTTTGTTTTTGCTATTAGTCTGTTTATTTTTTTAAGGGTATATCTTGTAGTGACACGGTCTAGAAAATGCAGTAAGAAAGTGGGGTGAAGCTCCTTCAGGTTTCTAGAAGAAAAGGGGTTTCTGACTTAATCTGGCTAAGCTAGACACACAACGGTTTCCCTGATAGGCCAGCCCTTTAAAGAGGAGCAAGCCCCTTGTAGCTCTATCCCCTCCAGCAAGCAGGGCATAGATGTAGTTCAACAGCTCTTGCCTTAGAGCAGGAGTGCCTGAAGAGAACCATGGACGTTTTGGGGAGCTTAAACGTTTTGTTCTTGGTTTGTCTCCCCTTCCAATTCCACCCCCCCCTTCATTTTCCCCTTCCTTCTCCTAATGTCCTCCATATTATTCCTTATGTTCCACAAACAAGTGAAACCATATGATAATTGACTTTCTCTGCTTGATTTATTTCACTCAGCATAATCTCCTCCAGTCCTGTCCATGTTGATACAGAAGCTGGGTATTTATCATTTCTGATGGCTGAGTAATATTCCATTTTATATGTGGACCACATCTTCTTTATCCATTCGTCTGTTGAAGGGCATCTCAGCTCTTTCCACAGTTTAGCTATTGTGGACATTGCTGCTATGAACATTGGGGTACATATGGCCCTTCTTTTCACTACATGTCTATATTTGGGGTAAATACCCAATAGTGTAATTGCCAGGTCATAGGGTAGCTCTATTTTTAATTTTTTGAGGAACCTCCACACTGTTTTCCAAAGTGGCTGCACGAACTTGCATTCCCACCAACAGTGTAAGAGGGTTCCCCTTTCTCCACATCCTCTCCAACATTTGTCTGAGAAATAAACTGAAGGTTTTAGAGGAGAGGGGGAAGGAGGATGGGTTGGCCCAGTGATGGGTATTAAGGAGGGCATGTATTGCATAGAGCACTGGGTGTTATACATAAACAATGAATCTTGGAAGACTACATCAAAAACTAATGATGTACTGTATGGTGACTAACATCACGTAATAAAAAATGATAAATAAATAAATAAATAAATAAATAAATAAATAAGGCATATAAACAAATAAATAAAAAGTTTTGTTCTTAGAGAACAGATTAGCCTGATAGGGGAGATTTTTTTCTCCCTCACAATTTATGTGAGATGTAACCTTCTATACCATGAAAGAGAACATGAATGATAATTCAAAATATAGGAATTTAATTATTTTCTGAAAACATCTATGAACAGGTGCTAGATAGGCCAGACACTGAGCCAAGAATGAAGAACAAAGAAAGAATAAGACACTTTCCAGCAGGTCAGAGGTGAGCAAATGAAAAATGAGCATCTGATATGATTAAGAGCTATCTTAACTGAGTTGAGAGCCCAGTCCTAGAGTGGAGACAATGGAGAAGGAAGAGGAGGAAACATCTGACCTAGAGGCAATCTAACAGTGCGGAAAGGACAGGGGTCTTAAAGTCCATCTGGTAAGTTGCAAATTCCCTTATCCAGCTCTGTGACCCTGAGAGTCACTTAGCCTTTCTGAGCTAGTATTTCTTCACTACAATATAAGCTGACATGCACCTCATGAGGTTATTGTGAGGATGAACTGAGATCTTTCATGCCAGTCATCTAGAACAGTGCCTGGCCCATGGCACATCCCAGCAAATGGTAGCTCAGTGGTTGGAATTAAGGGCATGTTGGATTTCTCCATTTCAGTGGAGTGGCTGTAGGGAAGCGGCAGATGACTCATCTCTCACTTGGACAACGAGGTGGATACTGAGAACAAACACAATTAGGTTTGGAGGAAGGAGGAGGAAAATGAATGTGATTTGGAATGTTGTAGATGACATGCCTTTGGGATCCTGGGGAGGGAGGGATAATCAGGAATGGAGGCTGAGGGAAGAGGCAGGAGTTGCTGACTGCATCAAGGGAACTCCAGCCACCCAGACAACTTAGGAACTCCTCTGTCCCATCTTTGTACTTCCTGTTACTGGAGCAGATGACCCAGTGTCTCCAATGACTCACTCCATTTGGCTTAATCTCCCTGAACTCTTTGAGGATGGCTGCAGGTGGACATGAACCCTTATTTGACTCATTCACTCAATCATTCATTTTTTTTTAATTCAGTAAATAAACCGAGGTATTTACTATATACCAAAAGCTGATATAGAATCTAGGAAAACCACATTGAATGAAATAGTTGAGTTCCTTGCTCAATGAGATGAACTGTACTTATGTGTATATAATGTTGGACATGTTTATGCCCCTCCCTACTCAAAGTTTAATTTCAATAGAGGAGAACACAGTTCCTTTCACATCAACTCTGGATGACTCTGTGGGGAAAAGAAAAAGAAAAGAAAAGAAAAGAAATTGTAAAACAGAATCACCTGGGATGGACTTTTAGAAATTATCAAGTCCAGTTTCCTTTAGGTCCACAAATACTTACTGAATGTGTATCATGTACCAGGCACCCTTATTTTTCAGATAAGTAAAATAAATCTAAGAGGGGTTTTATGGATTGAATGTTTGTGTTCCTCCAGGGTCCATTTGTTGAAGTTCTAACCCCAGGTATGTGGAGATGGGGGCTCTAGGGAGCCAATTAAAGTGAAATGAGGTCAGATGGGTGGATCCCTGATCTGAGAGCATGAGTGTCCTTGTAAGAGTCACTTGGGCACCTCACTTTCCCACTGCCCCTGCTTGTGTTCCCTCTCTCGCTGCCTCTTTCCCTCTCTGTCAAATAAATAAATAAAAATCTTTAAAAAAAGAAAAGAAAGAAAAGAAAAGAAGGGCCACTTGGGAGTCTGCTTACTCCACCCCACCGCCCACCCTTGCACAAGAACTGGGGAGAGGTCATGTGTGGGCACATAGCAAGAGGCAGCTGTTTGCAAGCTGTGAAGAAAGAAGAGGGCTCTCACCAGAAACCAAATTTACCAACACCTTGATCTGGGACTTCCCCGCGTCCAGAACTGTGAGAAAATAAATATCTGTTGTTTAAGCACCAGTCTATGGTATTTTGTTTTGGTGGCCCAAGACAGCTAAGAGAGGAGGGTCAGTGTTTTGCCTAGGGTCACCCAATGAATATGTGAAGGGGCCAGTGTATTACTAGTTAGTTATTGTGATCTGAAAAACCAGTCCAAAATTCAGAAATGTAAACATTAATCATTTATGAACACGAGCAGGGGCAGTGGGATTTTCCAAGAGTTGGCAGATTTTCCAAGAGGTGATCAGTCTAGGCTGGCCCCTGCTATGGATAATTTTGTTCCATGTATCTCTAATCCTTCTCCTGGGATCAGTAGGTGAGCCTGGGAAGGTCCTTCTCATGGCTATGGGGTCTTGAAATTTTCTTTACTTCTTCCTACGACATGAAAACTTGCTCTCAGGGGGCTTAGCTGGGGAAAAAAAGAGCTAATCTCTAAATTATGATAACTTGTGTTTGCTATGGTAAATATTTAATCAGAGTGTTTGATCTGTTTGTTTCTCTGTGCCTAGTACTAGGGTATTAGTCTTAGAGAGAAATCATAGAACCAGTTCTCAAAGCGTATGCACTCTAGTGAGAGAAATAATACACATACATAATTGTTTTCATCCCTGGGCAAAAAAATATATACGTATATATTGCATTGAATACGAAGCACTACCCTCATAGAGCAGACATTTAAGCCCTGTTGTATTCCAACGAGCTTTTTGCTATCCCACAACATGGAGGAAAGAAAAAAGGAGCTCACGTCCCTGAGTGATAGGAGATCTGGAAGGCATTTGAAATGGAAAATCCATGAAAGATGACAGTCTCGACTGGATAAACAATGCGAATAGTAGTGATGCACATCCCACATCTTCTCCTGCCTAGTCCTAGGCTGAGAAGTCACTCTCCTGTTCCTCCCTGTCTACTCAAATATACCATCCCCCAAACACTGGGTCAAATCACATGCCCTGCATGACAATATTCCTGATACTAAGTGTATTCTACACACATCATTCCTGGTGTCTGCCTCCCCTTAGCAGGAATGGAGCATTGACTATAAGAGAGCCAGAAGCCAAGTTTGTGTTCACTTGTGTTTTTTCCTAATTGTTTTATGTGGAAATGTTTTATCTTCACGACAGCAGAACACATTCCTTGAGGAAAAAGCAATATGTCTTCTCTTTATTTTGTCCCCTAACGATGGTTAATATATGTAGGCAAGGCTCAGAAACAAATGCTCATTCGATATACACAATGCCATGGGTTATGGTAGGCTCTGAAGGTAAGGAGATGAATGGAACGCTATTCCCACCCTCAAAAAGCTGCTGATCTCCTGAGAAACAGATGTTTAAAGAGATGGAGAAGAATCCTGTTAGAGAATAAATTTTTGCCACCCCACACTCTACCCCACCCCCACTTCCAAGAAGGCACCAAATAATAACAGACTTGCTGAAGTCTGAGGTAAAGAATAGAGATGCCCAGAGTTTAAAGGCAAATGGGAGGGGGCAGAAGGCCACTGCATGTGCTCTCTTATTTCAGACAGAGTCTCTGGTAGCTTCCTCAGAAGGTTATCTGACCCTTTGTGTGTTGTGGTCCCAACAATAAATAAAACCCCATGACCCCAAGAAGAGGACCAAGAGGAAAGGAGAACTATTCTTCTAGGGTTTTGACTGGACTTCAAATCCATCCTGACCTGGAGCTAGCCCAGGGCTGACTTCTTCCACAGAACGCTTGCACGAGTGGATAGAAGGACATTGTTTCCAAGCCCATGGCAGTATCAAGAGTGGATGGCCCAGCTTCTGCCCCTGTGTCCCTGTTCTGCTGGGAAGGAGAAGGCGTCTCTCATCAGCTTCTATTTCCCCATGTCAGGGGATGGTTTATGTCAGAGTCCCCAGCTCCTCAGACACACCCCACCTACGCTGTTTTCCACCACTGCCAACACCCTTCCCCACAGGCAAAAAAGAGAGAAAGAGCCAACCTGGACTTTCTCTGAGATGTTCTGTCACCACTGCAGATGAGCCACCTGAAGGATACTACCAATAAGAGCAGGGAAAGGTTTGAGCCTCTATAGGCTGAAGACAGACCAAGAGGCATTAGACAGGCCCCTACCCAATCCCCAGCTGCACATGAAGTTTGGGAAGAACACTTGGTTATAGAATAGTAGAGAGAATTTTTAGACCAAATTTCTTGAGGTAGAATTTATATACAATCAATGAATGCCCCCAGTTTAAGTGAGCAGTAGGAAATATTTCACCATATGTATACATTCATACACCAAAAGCCCATACGAGACATAGAAATTTCCCATCATCCCAAAATCCCCTTCCTGCCCCTTCCCAGTCGATGCCCCTTTCTTCCCAGTCTAGACAACCACTGATCTGATTCATGGTTAGTGTCCAAACGACTTAGTCCTGTCCTTGGGATGGAAAAGCAGGAAGTCCAATATAGCATGATCTATGCCATACTGGGAAAAGTGTGGAGTAAATGTGGAAGTACATAGGCAATTCTTTCTTAAAGTGACATTGAAGTTTAGATTTTAAAGATGATGAGGACTTATCTAAGTAAGAAGCTGCCAAAGGCTGGGCAGGAGGAATAGCACATACAATGAAGCAGGGACAAAGGGAGACTGACCCTATCAAAACACTATCAGAAGTTGTGTGGTGGGTTATGGGGAAGACGGGATAAACCATGAGAGAATTAAATCGGAGCCCTGAAGCCTTGATACAAAGCTTTCTCAGATCCCCATTTACTTGGTGTTGTGTTTATAGTAATTGCCTCTATCACCAGAATATAAGCCCTAGGAAGGCAAGTTCTTTGCTGATTTTGTTAACTATTGTATCCCCAGGACTTACAACAGTGCCTGACATGCAGCAGGAACTCAGTAAATATTTGCTGACTGAATGAATCAATTCACGAATCCCCAAATTTGTCCCCATTGTGTATATATGGGCTATAAAGATTAAGAATAACAAAGCTGAGTTAGGATGGGAGCCCTGGTAGGTTGGCCAGGCTGTCCACTGACCCTCATATCCCAACCTACTGATGTGGGTGATGAGTCAGTGCAGGGACCGTCAGAAAGTCCCCTGTTCTGAGGGTGGCACTCCCAGGCTTCTATCTGAGGTACAGGGGAAGGCTTCTGGTCCTAGGCTGCTCATCAGAAGGAAATGCACTACTAGAGAAGGAGCAAGGGGAGAGCATGGAAGTGAAGGAGGAAGTTAGTAAATTTTCCCTGCTCCTGTTCCACGCCCTGTAGAAGAAGAGAAAGCCCATAGAGGCAAACACTTCCAGATTTACCCAACTGTGACATTGACAAAGTTACAGAATCTCACCACTGCTCAGCTAGATGGTTAAGGCAAGCCTTCCCATTTGGCAGATGGGGAGACTGAGGCTTAGAGAGGTGAATCACCTTGCCCAATGTCACCTGGCCACCCAGAGTAAGGAAGGGATGACTTTCAGGACTCCTGACGCAGTGGCCAACAATACACAGCAAGCTTCTCCTTCTTCATGACCTTTCCTCTCTTCCCTGCTAAAACTGTCCATTTCCCTCTGTGTCACCTTCCCGTTCAGATTCCAGTGGGCATTTATAATACTTGTTTACAAGATCAGGAACAGGATTGCCCCTGCTTAGCACAGTGTCTGGTATATAGCAGGTACTCGATCTGATCATGGTATATCATAGAGGTTAAGGACACAGGAATCAGAAAAAGCTGGATCTGAATCCCAACCACACTGTTTGTTGGCTGAAAGGCATTTAGGCAGGTCGCTTAGCCTCCTCATGCTTCAATTTCATCACCTGTAAAATTATGTGCATTGGAGTCCAATACATAGTAAGCGTTCAATAATTGTTAGCTGCTATCACTATTAATAATAAGTATTCATTGACTATCATCTCCAGGCAAACATGCTAATTCCCAAAAGACACAGCCATTTAGTGATTCTGACTTGCTGGCCCAGGGTCCCATTTGGACTCCTGTTGGAATGGAGTTGGAGGAAAAAAGAAGTTACTGGCAATGTGCGCTAACATGTGGGGGGCAGAGATAATTCAGCCTTCCACAAATGAAAATTAATCATCTTGGCTTCACTGTGCAGGCAGGCAGCAAAAATGTCAGTTTGCCCCCTTCCTGCCCACTGGCAAGATTGCTCAGGAAATGAAGAAAGGGGTCAGGATTTGTTGGAGGAGGCGGCCACACAGACCACATTCTCCCCATCAGATAAAGGCATTATCAGCCTCCTCTCTTCCCTCTCTTTTGCCGCCGTCCTACCCAGGGTGACAGGCCTCCAGCGCAACAGCGTCATGCTTCTAGCATTGTTACTTCTTAGATTAATCTGGCTTCAATATGTTCCAACAATACATACTTTATCTACGATTGCTAAAAAGAAAAACCCCTATCTGTTACAATTGGAATAGAGTCTAAGGCATTAGATGCTTATGCTAAAAATGCCACTGCTGAGATAAACACACATCGCCTATGTCCCCTTAGCACATTGGAGAATGTTTTCCTGAATGGATGGGAGTCCATTTCCTGAGACTCCTCAAAATGATTAATAGAATACCACAGTGCTTCTTCACACGGAGGCAGAGCTGTTTACTTTTTGTCCCGAGCGCTTTGCTATGAACCTTCACCCTGATGCTGGGGACAGTTGCATGACATGGGTGGGGCTCCTATCACCAGGTCTGTTTTCCACAGAAGGACACAGGATTTGGGTTTTTTTTTAAAGATTTTATTTATTTATTTGATACAGAGAGAGTGAGAGAGAGACAGAGAGAGAACACAAGCAGGGGTAGCTTCAGGTGGAGGGAGAGGGAGAAGCAGGCTCCCCGCTGAGCAGGGAGCCCGATGCGGGGCTCCATCCCAGGACCCTGGGATCAGGACCCGAGCCGAAGCCAGATGCTTAACCAACTGAACCACCCAGGTGCCCCAGGACACAGAGTTTTTATCTGGCTTGGGTAAAGTCATAGCTATAGCCAGTGACATGTTCTCCCATTCTCCAGACCCACAATTTTTCTGTAGCAATACAGTAGGCACCTGCTACTTATCCAACCTCCATTCCTTTTCTTCTCGCTAAGAAAAGAATAACAGCATGCCCGGGGGCCATCCTCCCCTATCCAGATTTTCCTGCAGCTAAGTATGACCATGAGGGCCTGCACGGACCGTGTGAGCTATTTGGGAAACCACTTTAAAGGGCACAGATTCAACATATTGCTTCAGCCTTGTGGCTCTTTCTTATCATTTTTTAATTTAATTTAATTTGATTTAATTAATTAATTAACTTATTTTTTATTATTTGCCCCAAGGGTACAGGTCTGTGAATCATCAGGCTTACACCTTTCTCAGCACTCACCATAGCACAAACCCTCCCCAATGTCCATAACCCAGCCACCCTATCCCTATCCTCCCACCCCCCAGTAACCCTCAGTTTGTTTTGTGAGATTAGGAGTCTCTTATGGTTTGTCTCCTTCCCCATCCCATCTTGTTTCATTATTTTTCCCTCCCTACCCCCCACAACCCCCCACCCTGCCCCTCAAGTTCCTCATATCAGAGAGATCATATGATAATTGTCTTTCTCTGATTGACTTATTTCGCTCAGCATAATACCCTCCAGTTCCATCCATGTCGTTGCAAATGGCAAGATTTCGTTTCTTTTGATAGCTGCATAGTATTCCATTGTATATATATACCACATCTTCTTTATCCATTTATCTGTTGATGGACATCTAGGTTCTTTCTATAGTTTGGCTATTGTGGACATTGCTGCTATAAACATTCAGGTGCACGTGCCCCTGAGGATCACTACCTTTGTATCTTTAGGGTAAATACTCAGTAGTGCGATTGCTGGGTCATAGGGTAGCTCTATTTTCAACTTTTTGAGGAACCTCCATACTGTTTTCCAGAGTGGCTGCACCAGCTTACATTCCCACCAACAGTGTAGGAGGGTTCCCCTTTCTCTGCATCCTCGCCAACATCTGTCATTTCCTGACTTGTTGATTTTAGTCATTCTGACTGGTGTGAGGTGGTATCTCACTGTGGTTTTGACTTGTATTTTCCTGATGCCGAGTGATGTTGGGCACTTTCTCACGTGTCTGTTGGCCATTTGGATGTCTCCTTTGGAGAAATGTCTGTTCCTGTCTTTTGCCCATTTCTTGACTGGGTTATTTGTTTTATGGGTGTTGAGTTTGAGAAGTTCTTTATAGATATTGGATACAAGCCCTTTATCTGATATGTCATTTGCAAATATCTTCTCCCATTCTGTCGGTTGTCTTTTGGTTTTGTTGACTGTTTCCTTTGCTGTGCAATCTTTCTTATCATTTTTGCCTGTGATGTAAACAGAGGCATCTGGAAGTAGAGCAGCCATCTCGGGACTATGAGGTAACAAATGGCAGAAGAAAATGCTAAGGATGGCAGAGGGGAATGATGATAAAGGACTCTAGTATCTTTATGGCATTGGGAAGCCACTACCCCAATACGAGATTGCCCCCTCCTGTCTGCTTCTTGTTGGCAGCCAGCCATAGTTGTTGCTGACAAACAGGAGTCCTAATTGACCTAGAACATATTTCCCTTCTGACAGGAATGTCCATTTATTTCTCTTCGATCAAATAAACACCTGTTCTTCTTTTCAGTCTCTGCTCCAGTTTCCCCCCGTCTGTGAAATCTTCCCTGGATTTCCCAGGGTAATTTAGGGGATGCCTCCTGTGGGCTTCCATGGTATCCCACAGACATTTCTAGAACACTCGTCTGTCACACACATTGTATCAGGTGGCTATGTGTTTGTACATCTGTTCTGCCCAGTAAATGCCTGCAAGGACAAGGACTAAAACTTCTACCACCAGGCCCGTCACTTAGTAGGTGCTCAATGACATGTCATATGATTGATTGCTTCACCTGTGTGAAGTGCTTCACACTGCTCTGTGCATTTTTGTTATCTTGTTGG
The DNA here is from genome assembly GCA_002007465.1 of Ailurus styani. Classification (NCBI taxonomy): domain Eukaryota; kingdom Metazoa; phylum Chordata; class Mammalia; order Carnivora; family Ailuridae; genus Ailurus; species Ailurus styani. The sequence continues at coordinate 1,702,133 of LNAC01000075.1, forward strand.
CAGTCTCCTGGACCAGCTTTTAAATATCTATGTTTTCCAGAGCCACAAACTCAGCCCCTTTCTGATTTCCTTCCTTGAATGATCTCATTTAGCCTAAGTTCATCATGCTACGGAGGTGCTGATGGTCCCCCTCACCAGCCTAGACTTCCGCTGCAGAACTGGGGATCCAGCTGGAGCACCATCGCCTTATAGCTCATGTTTGTGTGTTCTAGTGATGAGGAACCCTGATTCAGAGCCCATCCTCCAGGATTCCAATCCCCTCCTTCCCCTTGCCAAACGTGTGACCTGGGCGGGGTACTTAAACTCTCGGTGCCTCTGTTCCCTTCTCCGAGTAATCATACCTGTGTTGGGTTGTCATGGGGGCTAAAGTCTTCACTGTACACATACAACACTTACAACAGTGACAGGCTCCTAGTAAGAGCTGGTTGTTATGACACTTGTCACTAGACAGGCCCCCCCTGGATGCCCCACTTCCCCTCAATACAGCCATTCTCCTCATCTCTTCCCTCCCCCCAAAAAAGGAGCCTGCTCACATTCCTACATAGACTATCTCTGTTAATGCCTCCATCATCTTTTCAGTCCTCTCCACTCCCCCAGCCAGAGACCTAAATTAGATGTTGTGTCCTCCTCCATCCCTCATCCAGGTGCTGAAAAAGACCTGTCAAATAGTCAAGTATATTCTCTCAATATTCTTGAATCCATCTTTTTTTCAAAGAAGTGGTCAGGCACAAAGCATCTTGTCTAGACTATTGGTATAGTCTCTAACTTGTGCCCTTGCTGTTTTTATACCCATTAAATTCTTCCAGCACATACTGGCCACAATCATTATTCCTGCAAATATGATCATGCCACCTCCCTATTAAAACCCTTCAGCAGCTCCCAGTTGCCTCCAGGATAATGATCACAGCCCCGCATTGAGCCGTGTTTCTTCTTTGCCTGTTCTCTGCTCATCCGTGCTGCCTCACATCCTCCCAGCCTCTCCAACATGATGGCACTGCCGCCATCTTGAATTGCCTTCTGTTTTTCAGATCCATCCTTGAGTGTATTCCTCTAAGCCTTGGATTATATTATTGTTTTCACCTGGTATGCCCCTTGTCTGGCCTGCTCCCCCACCCAGGCTCTAGGGCAGATTTCTGCTTATTCTTCAAGTTTTAGTTAGGTTGTCAGCACTTTTCTGGATTCCGCCCAGATTTTCCAGACAGATTTAGGGAGTGCTTTTCTTTAGCCCCTATTACATGTTCACACATGTCTGCCAAATTGCAGATCTCATTGGATTGTAACTGGTTTCTTGCATGACTGTCTTCTCTGGGCGATACATTTCTTGTGAACCAAAGCAAGGCCATTTTTCTTCATCTCTAGGGCCCCAATACATATCCCAGTATCTGGAATAGTTCATACTTCATAAATAGTTATGGAATAAATAGCTCTCTATCATAATTAACACCATTTGATTCAGAGAACGCCCTTCTAGAGTGGATGTTATTATTTCTCATCCCACCCCTTTTACTTCACATGAAAGTACTCTGAGGTTCAGGGAGGGAGAGTGACTTGCCTGAGGTCACACCGTAAGTTAGAGACAAATGATAAAAAGGGTTTCCTGATCCCCAGGCACAAGTCCTTTCTGCTACACTGTCATTTTACATAGATGATATTTTGGTAAGGATATATTTTGGTAAGGTCATAGCTTCAGTTGTATATATAAGAAATACAAAAATAATGAAGACTAAATGATATAAGGCTAATTTTTCCTCCCATAGTCTGCCGACAGCAAGTCGGAGGCTGGTACAGGACCCCAGGTGACAGAGGTCCATACTTCTATGGTCCTGTGACTTCACCCTCAGGTGTTGCTCTCAGCCTCCCGGTCACCACACACCTTCATCCCAGTTAGCAGGGAAGAGAAACAGAGGAAGGGGAAACTGCATCTTCCCTTTAAGTGTGTGACCATAAATTGCATACAGTGCTTCTCCTTATATAGAACTTCGTCATGTGGCCACACTTATGTCCAAGGAACATAGTGTCAACTCCAGGTGGCATGTGCCCAGGGGAAATTAAAACTGTTTTTATTGGATCCTAGCAATAAGCCCATTAAAAGGTAGGGTTATTTAGCTTTTCCTGTTTCACAGGTCATAGAACTGTAGTCCTGAGATTAAAGGATACCTACTTTTGTGTCAACAGATGTGTTTGAACCTGACTGTGCCATTTACCAAATCCTGGATCTGGGACCAACTGTGTAACCTTTCTAAGCTTTAGGTGTCTCACCAGGTGATATCTTTTTCTTCATAGGGTTCTTGTGAAAGTACTTTACACTGGTCCGTGGTACAGAGTCATCACTGCTGTTCTTATGGGGCAAGCTCAAGGCCTTCCCTGAGAGCAGAGGCCTCACCTGTCTGGTTCATCTCCACATTGTGTCCTCATACCTACCACACTCTCTGATGTGCAGTAAGCCCTGAGTAAATATTTGTTGGAAGAATAAATTAAGTTAATGAGTCAAAACTGGAACCCGATGGCTTAAGCTCCATGCCTCATGCCGTTTCTATGCTGCCAGAATGCTACTTCTCCCTATGACCCTTCCCTCTGAAGATAAGCCATAAACTCCATATCATATCTGTTCCGATTCGACCTCAAAACCATGTATCAGCCAGTAGCACCCAGAGCTGGAGCAAAAATGAGGACTCTAGGGCCGATTCACTCTCTTTTCACCTGGACAATGACTGAGGCAAACAGCCTCTGAGAAATCATGTCCTCATGTTTCCCAGAGTTGGGTTCCCAACTTAACTCCCATTATCGGCAAAGGCCACTGCAAGCCCAACACTGAGTCTGGCTGGCTGTCCACCGCAAATCCATCTGCATTTCCTCTTCCAAATGAGAGACCTCCTCTGTGTCTTCTTTTGTGAAGACCCTGCCCCCTTCTCTTCTGAGTTTTCCAATTTGTGCCATTCCTGGGATGGACACAGGTATGGTCAATCCTTGCTTTCAAAATAAATCAACCAGCAGACAATAATAACCTCAAAATGCCTGTTCAGCAACAGGGAAGGGCAGAGGAAGGGTAGGACCTGGCAAAAATAAGAAGTGGCAAGAACACACCTCTGGCCTCAGATGCTCTGCATTGAACTCTCCACTATTCAGAAACTTTGGTCTAATCAAGTCTCTGAAACTCCCAGAGCCTCCCAGGTGCCATCTACATAACGGGGTGAGACACTCTTCTCACAGACATCTTGGGGGATGAAGGAAGCAATTCTTGGGAGGGTACTGTGGAAACTGTTAGGTTCAAAAGAAATGGAGGGGCTTTTGATTCCCAGACAGTTAGAGATTTGGAACAACTACACACAGTAGGCCTTCTTCCTACCAATGACTTCTCTCTGTATTTCTGATGACTTTGGCTGAAAATGGATATTATTGGATTCATATATCTGAAAGGTTGTAAGAGAAATAAAGATTAAGCTGGTTTGGTTAACTTCAGAAATTATACTCATGGCCAAGAATAAACTGGAAGAATGCTTATGGTAGAAAGTGTTGACATCTAAAGGGGCTACCCAGGAAGGTAATGATCTCCCCATCACTGGAGATCCAGGCACGCTGGCAAGGGTGGTGACAGCATTCATGCCTCCTTTAGGGACTTCCACTCCAACACAGTTAGAGCCCTTTGCATCTCCAGCTTCTTTTCATGTGTCTAAATGCGACCAGCATGCCAGCAAGGGGACCTGTCCCTTAGTCTGAAAGACTGCCTTTGACCTCCATCCCACAGATTGACTTGCCAGGTGTAGCCTATACAATTATATAAATTAAGTATGATTAAAGAAATTGGAAGGAATGGAAAGTACGAGCAACAGGAGTTGAACAAAAATGATCTGGTGTATTGGCAAGAGAACCAACCAGATCTTGAGGAAGCCCAAACTATGTAGTGTTTAAAATAAATACCTCAATGGAAAGATGAAATAGAAGAATTGATATGGTTAAAAATCAGAAAAAAATAGTCTTTTCAAATTATAGGATAGATCTGAAGAAATAATGCAGAATATACCACAGAAGTAAATACAAATTATAGAAGAAATGTGAAAAGGCAGAAGAGAGACATTCTGTTTTAGGGTTTCAATGATTGTATTTTTGTTCCTTTTTCCAGTTTTATTGAGATACAACTGATATATAACACTGCATAAGTTTAAGCGTACAACATAATGATTTGTTATATGTATATATTACAAAATGATTCGCTCACCAAGTTTAGTTAACATCTGCCATTTCACATAGTGAGGTTTTTGTGTGTATGTGTGATGAAAACTTTTAGGATCCTAATCTCTTAGCAACTTTTAAATGTACAGTATGGTAAAGACACTCCCCATGCTATACATGGTATCTCTAGAACATATTTTTGGAGGGAATGTAAACTGGTGCAAGTCACTAGGGAAAATAGTATGGAGGTTCCTCAAAAAGTTAAAACTAGAAGGACACCTGGGTTGCTCAGATGGTTTAGTGTCTGACTTTTGATTTCAGCTCAGGTCATGATCTCCGAGTCCAGGGAAGGAGCTCAGCATCCGGCTCCATGCTCAGAAGGGAGTCTGCTTGTCCCTCTCTCTCTCCCTCTGCCCTTTACCCTGCTCATGCTTTCTCTCTCTCTCTCTCCCTCTCTCTCAAATAAATAAATAAAATATTTTTAAAAAGTATATTAAAACTAGAACTACGCTATGATCCAGCAGTCACACTTCTGGGAATATATCTAAAGAAAATGAAAGCAGTATCTGCATCCCTATATTCACTGCAGCATTGTCTACAATAGCCAAGACATGGAAACCACCTGAGCATCCATCAACCCACGAATGGATAAAGAAAAGAAAATCTCTCTCTCTCACTCACACACACTCACACACACACACACACACACACACACACACACACACACACGCACGCAGAGGAATATTATTCAGGTATAAAAAAGAAGGAAATCTTACCATTGGTAACAGCATGGATGAAACTTGAGGGCATTAGGCTAAGTGAAATAAGTCAGAAAAGTTAGTGTATGATCTCACTTATAGGTGGAATTTTCAAAAACTCATAGAAACAGAAAACAGATCGGCGGTTACCAGAGGTGGGAGGCAAGGGGTAGGAGAAGTGGGTGAAAGTGGTCAAAAGGTACAAACTTCCAGTTGGGAGATACATGTTAATATATATTACCTGGGGTGTTGGAGAAGTATTGGAGAGAATGGGGAAGAGGATAACTGGAGAGTTAAAAACAAGGCAGAACTCAAGTATTTGGCAATAATGTTATACAAACAATAAAAGTTGGTCAGATTTACAGTGTACTAAGTCCTTCATAGTTTTCAGGAACAGAGTAACTTTAGATTAACTCTAGACTTTATTAAGTATGTATTAAAATTGCTAGGATAATTCTTAAACAATATAAATAGAGTATAAAACCTCCAAAAACTAGGGAGGAAAATATAGTATGAGCAGGAAAATGGTGCTCCAACATTTCTGCAACCCGAGCTTCAATGTCCTGCTGTGATGCATGATTCATTGCCTACATGTCTCTTTGTCTCTCTACCTGTTCACTCATTTTAGAACTCCCTTCACATATGAGGTCCTTCTACCTGCAACTAGCAAAAATAGGCTTTGTTTTTATCTCATAACGAGAAGACTGTAGGTAGGCAAGCCATGACTGGAGCGATGACTCCATGGTTCCCTCCATCTTCCTATCCTACCACATAAACAACACACTCTGTTGCCTTCTGATGGCAAGATGACTGCTGAGATTTCAGACATCATACCCATGCTCAAGACAGGAAGGATAGAGAAACAATGGCATGTGTAGCATTTGTCTTCCTTTACTGCAAAGGTAATCCTGGCAGAATCCAGCCAATATCTCTTTGTCGTCTGCCAAAGCTGGCTTCTACCAACTTGCGAGAGTTTGTTCAAATTTTAAGGACCTTGTGTGCCAGTTGTTAACCATTGGTGGCTTGGTATCAGCTATGGTGGGAGGATTTTTATCACGGAGATTGTTAATGCTACATATTACATTAGGGTTGTCATTCTTGTTTTTAAGAACTATATCATAGACCAAGCCTGGCTGCATGGAGGCTAGGAAGAGGAATTGTTTGCTGAGTGCTTTGCCTTCCTTTACAAAATTCTGTTTCCAAGGAAAAAGTCGATGGATTTTTAAGTTATATTTTGTTAGAGCTTGCATAGTTAGAACTCTTCAGTACGTGTGGTTTCATTTTACCAGTTGCCCAAAACATAAAATAGGAGGGAAGAATCATGGATGAGTGAATTGGTGAAGCACAGGGTTAGGGGAGGAGGTTTGGTGTCCTAAAATGCATCTGAGCCTCTAATCATCTTAACACTGTTTAGGAAACCACCATATTTCTGCAGTCTTTTTACAAACACAGTTCACTATCTGGTCAAAACTAGGAAAGGGAGTAGGGTCCCTTAAACAGTGGTTTTATCCAAGGATAGTTCTCACCAGATATCCAGATCTTAAGCTCAAAGGGAACTCAAACTACAATCCTACTTTAGGGATGCACAGATCCATGGCCAGGATTTTCTTAAAAAACGGGCAGAAGAAAAGCCAAATAAATTCTTGATTTGACAAAACTAATCTAAACATCTTTTTATACCCGAGGAGCCTCTAGGTGCGAACTCTCGTCTGGTGATGGGCTTTTTGCAAATGTGAATTCATCTCATTTATGCCAATGAATTCCTAACAAGTCTGGGAGATTGAGTAGCAATGAGTGTTTTGACTTAACGGATATTGATAAAAATCACCTCCAACTGTAACAGACTAATTGAGAGGTGGATAGATAGCCCCAAGAAGATAGACCAGGGCTGAAGGATGCCTGACCCACTCTATCACACTCAGTTCCACCTGCATTCCAGATTTTCTGAGATTGTCATGTGTCTGTGTATCTAGATCAAGATATCCTGAGGGTGTTTTTTTTTTCTTGGTTACTTATTTGTTTTGTCGTCTGCTCTGTCTCTCTATGATCAGAATTCCTCTAGAAAAGCCATTTTTCCCCATCTGATTTGCTCTCTGATCTGACCTATAGGATAGACTTAGTGGGAGCTCAGTAAATGTTCACTCTTCTCAGCCAGCATTCTTTGACTGCAAGTGGTAAGTGGAAAAGCTGGGATTTGAACCCAGATTTTTCTGAAGCCACCACGAATATTCTTTCTCCCATGTAATGGTACCTCCCAACTGATAGTACATTGTAACAAGAAACAATGTAGTGTACTCATGGATACCTACTTTATTCCTGGTGACACACAAAAGGAAACAAACTGAGGGTTTTGGGGGGGGGATTGGTGAGTCTGGCGGTGGGTATTAAGGAGGGCACATATTGCATGGAGCACTGGGTATGGTGCATAATGAATCTTGGATCGCTGAAAAAAAAAATAATAATAAAAGGTAAAAAAAAAAAAAAGGAAATAGCCAAAGTGTCCCCACCACCAAAAAAATAAAATAAAAATAAAACATAAAAAATCTAACACTTACTTGGATCTCTCAATGGATAAAAGAAAACCTAATTGTAACTCACACTACTTCCTGAAAAACCCCTATTTAATTTTTTTCACACCCTATAATACTTTTTGGGCAAAACAGTGTAGAGAACTCTCTATGATGCAGAAATGTTCCCATCCAGCTGTCCAGGATCGTAGCCACTGCCCATGTGACGCCAGTGAGGCACGTGAACTGTGACAAGGGCAACTGAAGATGCAAATTGTTACTTTTGGTTCATTGTACTTAATTTAAGTTAAATTCTATAGTTGGTGGTGTCTAGTAGCCACTCTATGGACGGCACTGCTGTAGGGTGTCTCACCCTTAATCCTCACATGCTCACCCACATCTCTGTCCTGTTTTTGTCATCTCTCCCCCTTCCCACCACCATCCCCACTCTGGAGGTTCTCACTTCACCCATTGCTCACAGTGAAGCCTGGAAACCCAAGAGCAAACGTCTCCTTTCCCACGTCTCTCCAGCCCTCAATTTCTGCTTTATTAAGACTTGTTTTGTGGCGGCACATCTGATCGACCCTGGAGAATTTTCTGTGTGTGCTTGAGAAAGAAGTATGTATATTCTGTTGCTTTGGGATGGAACATTCTGTGTAGGTCTGTTAAGTCCATCTGGTCTCATCTGTCATTTAAGGTAGATGTTTCCTAATTGATTTTCTGGGTGACCTAGCCACTGGTGCACTTGGGGGCATCCCCTGCTATTGTATCGAGGGCCATTTCTCCCTTTATGTCTGTTATTATTTCTTTATGTATTTAGGGACTCATAGGTTGGGTTGCGTAGGTATTTACAAATGGTATATTCTCATGTTGGATTGATCCCTTTAGGAAGCTCTGTACTTAGATTCCTAATTCTGCACAGTATGTATGGGGACCTCTGAGCAAATGCAGAGGGTGGGGTAGGAGGGAAGGTAGAGTGAGAAAATTCTCCTAAATGAGGGGCAGGCATGAGAAGGAGGAATGAAATGCTGGAGATTCTTAGAAACGAATAGATCATTCTTGTCACCATGTCTTGTCTTGGAATGATAATCATACCAATAAATTTTACAGCATCTGGTGATGCAATTTTGCCATATATTCACATTTTCTTTTTACTGGGAGGAGGGGGTTTCCAGAAGAAAAAAAAAAACCCAAAACCCATTAGGAAGAAAGTGGAAGCAGACTGGGGAAAGTGGACACTGGGACAGTCCCTTAGGCAAGCAGCCACTTCTCCTGGAAGTAAAGGTGAGGCCTGAGTCCAAAGTCTGCTTCGGGGCCAAAGGAAGCACAGAGAAGGTCAGTGAGAGCTGGTTCTGGGCACATGTGTAGTTTGAGTCCAGTTTTGATCAAGTGCATTCTGCTATGACTGAGTGCCTTTGGGGGTCATACACCCACCCTCATTAGCCTAAATGCAGCCAGTTTCCAAGCCTCGGACACCTGCTCTGTGCTGTAGCGGAATGAATGTTAGGCTGGAGACTGCAAGGAGAGATGTCCATGGTCAATGGGAGGGGACAGCACCATATGAACCCACAGCGGGTAGCATAGAGCAAGAGTTGCAGAGAAGCCCAGGCAAGCCGCTGCCGGAGCAAAGCAGGTCATCTTAAAGGACGATGCAGCTATTAATATTAGTAACAGGCAACAGGGTATCTTTCTTTTCCCACTTTCTAGTTCAGCCCAACCACCTTCTAAAGCCCTTTGTTTCTGAATATCTTGAGGTAGGGGGAATCCACTCTGTTCTGGGTAACAAAAGGAGAAGAATTTGGAGGTCCTGGGTTGATTTTGGAGGGAGGAGTTGAAAGGGAAAGGACGAAGGAGAGAGAATTCTGCACGTGGGAGGTGAAGCAGTGTGAGGGTGTGGGAAGGGGCAGGAAGTGGCCCCTGCTGGTGTTGGGAAAACATCTAATAGGAGATTTTTAGTTGATGGCCTGTGGCACCAAAGTCTCTGGCAAAATCCAACTTACTGCACATGTGTTCTTTTTATTTTATCTTATATGGAGAAGAAAGGAAATTTACAGACAAGCGGTATGTCCACCTGCAGGTGAATGTTGGGGGTGGAAGAGAGAATAAAGGTGCCTACAAGAATAGCCACCAGACTCCAGGAACCCAGAGAGCCTTGGGAGAAGTAGGAAAAGGTAAGTGACTGGGCAGAAGCAGAGATCTAGGAGCTACGTAAGGACAGAGCTGTGGGGGAGCACGGCCAGCATGCAAACCCAAAAACCTGTCCTGTGGACAGATCCAGACACAGGTGTAGGGCACTTGGGCTGAGGAAGGGGGTGAGCAACCCCCGGCATGTGCTTCTGCTGGCCACTCACAATTGTCACACACAGATGTTCTGACTGTCACTCTGTTGGGGCTTTTCTGTTTATTATTTTTGTGTCTCCCAGCAGCGACGTTCCCATCAAATGGTGATGGGGTGTCAGGTCAGATTACGCTCAGTATGATGTGAAGAGACAAGCACGGATGGGAGGTGCCACTTTCTGGGTTCAGATGTGCACACCAGTCACCAGAGATTAATGCTGCTCCATTGGGCTTGCCTTCCTATTGGAACAGGCCTAAATGTGCTAGAAAGGGATGGAGGAAACAGTTTCCAGGGCCTGAAACTTAGAGACCACACATCTCTGTGCTGGCTGCAGCCACGATCAGTGGGAGGAAGGGATTTATTATCTTACTACGGCCCAGCACTGTGTGGGTGGTTTACATACCTTGTCTTAGTTCATTACAATGGCCAAGAGGCCGGTCTTTGGTTTGGGCAGACCTGATTCTAAATTCTGAGTCTGCCACTCATTGCCATAAGCAACTTACTTAAACCCTGTGAAAAACAATTTCATCACCTGTGAGACTGGAATGGTTATACCTACCTTCCAGTTTTGTGTAGGACTAAATAAAGTCCCCCATTTGTTGACCCAACAAGTATTCAGAAGATAAAGATATAATATTGAATATATATAAACACATATATATTTTTTCCCTACCTTCTTGAATCTTATACCCTATTGAAAGGAGGTAGGAAATAAAACAAATAATCATAATGTACCTAAAGGACTTAGAATTTCTGGCACATAGCAAAGACTTTATAAATGGTATAATTTAATCTTTGTATCATTCCTATTGTTAGGCATTGCGTCAGTGAGGAATCTGAAGCTGTTTGAATGAGTTGCTCGAGATCGGGTAGCCCGACCTTTGTGCAGTTAGACATGCTAGGGGATGAAAGGCAAGATGGGGGACTGTGCACACAAGTTTCCCCTGCTTTTCAAGTCCATGGAAGCCCTGACCTGGGAACAAAACGAAGAGTTCTCAAAGAATTATTCACAGGTTGCAGGATCATCTTTGAGCACGTAGACTGAACTAGCTCATATTCAGAGAGATGGTAAGAAATGCCTGCCCTAGGTCAACCAGTTGTCTTTCTACCTGGGACTACGGCGTTTTCCAGGGTAGAGAATTTTCAGGGCAAACACCAGGACAGTCCCTGGTAAACTGGAACACATTGGTCACTGTGCCTGAAACCAAGGCCAAATTTCATTTCTTAAGCCCCACAGTGAGGCTGGAATGTTTCTAAAGGCAGAAATAGGCAGAAAACACCAACAAACTAAAAAGAGGTGGTAGAACCAGACGGGAAAGACAAGATATCCAAGGAAGTATCTGCTCTGAGCCAAAGCTACCAGCACCTGAGTCCCCTTACTTCACCAATTTCTCTGTGGGATTTGGCTCCAGAACATGTGAGCAACGAATAGTGACCACCTGGTTAAGCATCTTGTAACCATCTCAATGACTATGGATGGTTAGTCAGGAACTGTTTAAGTAAACACAGCTCTTGGGCTATGTGCTCTCTGTATCGATAATCCAGCCTTGAGTTCTGGCTCAATCCTTTAGAGGAACAGGCCCTGGAAGGAACATTGAACTAGGGGTTCAGTGTCCCAGCCCACCTTCTTAAGAGCCGGGTGCCCCTGGCCTTGCCCTTGCCAAGTCACTTCATCTTTGGGAGTTTCAAATCCCTCACTTGTAAAATGGAGACAAATTGTTACCTTCCCTGTAATGGGAATCGAATTAAACAATGTGTGTGCTTTTACTCTACAGCTTTGAGTTTGAGCTTCTAAGGAGGGTCTGCCAAACTTGGGCCACTTAACCCTCATATCCAAACCAAACTTTGACCTTTGTTTTATTTCCATAAGAGCTAAATCGCGTGATGATTCCCTTTCCCATTTCATTCTCCTTTTATTTCTTATCAAATGCGATGCCAAGCATTACCCAGGTACAACCTGTAGTCAGCTCCCTTCTGCCTGCCAGGACTAGTTTTCATATCTGAATATTACAGAAGTCAAATGGCTCTGTAACATTTATTATGACAAACAGTTCCTGCCCTTGCTCCCAACCTCCTCATTCCTGTTCCCCAGAGGCAATCATTTTTAACTCCTCTAATTGTGTTTTTTTGTTGTTCATTTGGGTTTTTGTTTTGTTTTGCTTTGTTTTTGCAATTCACCACCTTCATGTCCCAAAATAATGTCCCTATATTGCAAAATCTTCCTCTCCCAGTTTTGGTCACCATGTACTGATTTCTCACGATTAGAAGATGGGAATTCATCCCATGATGGTGTTATGTGATTGTGTAAGCACATTTACAGCTGAGCCAGGTAGGGTACTCTGATTTCATTTTCTTTCTTGTTCCTGCCCCCCAACTCCTACCCCGGAGGTAACCATTCATGTCTCCTTCAGGTCCCTAATGTCTCATATTCCCATCATGGAATCCCAAACTCCTGTTACGTGGGTACATCTCCCCTCAGTACACTCAGTCCTGTTGGGTTTTACCAGCCTCTTCTTTCCAGAGATGTCTTTGCTGAAGTGTCGCTCAGCCTGTGCCCACCGTCCCACTCATTCTGGGAACCCCCCCTTTATTCCCTCCTCTGTCAGTGCACCTGTTTCTTAGCTCCCACCCCTCTATTTCTAAGCTCATTCCTTTATTTTGGTGGAACCTTGTTCCAGCCACTTCCTGAAGAAAACTGCAGGGAAGGGAAATCTTAAGAAGTTTGCGTATCTGATAATTTATGATAACCCTCACACTTAACTGATTCTTTTGGCTGAATATAGAACTGGAAGTTTGCTCGGCATTGGTAGAACCCCTTCAGAATTATAAAAGGACTCTTACTTTACCTTTATCTCCTTGTGCTATTCTTGTGCAATCTGATGCCATCCTGATACTTGGTCTTTTGACTGCCTTATTTATTTTTTTCCCCTCCAGAAACTTGAAGGCTCTCCTTTTTGTCTCCAGAGCTCTGAAATTCCATGACGTTGATCTTCATCCATTAGACAGGAGAAGCAGTGGAACTTTTGGTCTAGGAACTCAGGCCCTGAGGTTCTAGAAACCTTTCTTTTATTTATATATTGATTTTTATGGATAATTTATTCTGTATTTTCTCCCATGGAACTGCTGCTAGTGTCCATTTCTGTCCTCTTTTTTATCTGTTCTGACATATTTACTCACATTGATCTTTCATACTTCCTGCTGAGTCTTTTGTTTCTACTGTCATATCTTTAATTTTCCAGAGTTCTTTTTGGTTCTCTGAATGTTCCTTCCTATATAGCTCCTTGGTTTTGTTACATGGATGGATGCACCATCTTTCCTTATCTGCCCCAGTAGTTAATTTTCTTCCTTATCTTCTTTGGAAAGAGCTTCTTTTGAAAAGTTACTTTCTTTCTTTCCCTTCCTTTCTTCCTTCCTTCCTTCCTCCCTCCCTCCCTCCCCTCCTTCCTTCCTCCCTTCCTTCCCTTCCCTTCCTCCCTCCTTTCCTTTCCTTCCTTCCTTCCTTCCTTCCTTCCTTCCTTCCTTCCTTCCTTCCTCTCTTTCTTTTTTTAAATATGAGACAGAGAACAAGCATAAACCAGAAGGGGCAGAGGGGAGAGAGAGAGAGAAGCAGGCTCCCCACCCAGCATAAAGCCAGAGGCAGGACTTGATCCCTGGATTCCAGGATCATGACCTGGGCTAAAGGCAGACACTTAACCAACTGAGCCACCCAGATGTCCCGAAAAGTTACTGTTTTTATCTTATTTCTTTCCTTGTCTCTTCCTTATTGTCTCTGCCTTTCCGGGCTTTCCTCAGAAGTCTGGCGACATTTCTCTATATATTCATACTAAGAGAGCTCTGGGTCAAAACCTCATGGGAAGCCCCTGGGGGGTGAGTGGCAGCAAAGTTTCTTGGCTGGGGGGCTGTGCCCTGAAGGAATCTGTTAGACCACCTGGTTAGGAGACCTTCTATAGTCAGAACTGCTAACATAAAGTTTAATGGAGATCAGACTTGACCCCCCCCCCCAACCAGACAAAACCATTTAAATCACAGAAGCAAAACTAAACCTAGCTTATCTCATGCACAGGAGTGAAAAGTAACCTACGTGGTTTCCTGTACATGCCTCCGATAATCACAAATGCCACATTGATTGTTTTCTGAAAATCGTACAAGATAATCCCCTTTAACCACCCCCTGCCTCCCGGAAGCCCCCACTGTCATAACCAATCACTGTAAAGGTTGAGCCATGTCCTCATTTTCCCTGGGTAAGCCCTCCTGTACTGTCACCTCTGAGCTTCACACCAGGGTTGGGTGTGAACTGCGAGGGGCAGCGGGACAGAGGGGTCTCTGCCCCAGTTCGCGAACCATTTATTTCCCGTGCATGAAAATAATCATATCAGGTAAAGCTCCTTCGGTTTTGCTTTTGACAGGGTCTTTAAATACTTCTCTTGGGCTTCCCAGATTCCTGAGAAGAATCACAGGGTCTCCTGCTGAGGCCCAGAATAGCCTGGCTTCCAGTTTATAGGTCCCTGCAGTCAGAACTCGGAGAGCTCAGGATCTGGATTCCCCCTCCAGCCCCAGGTTTTCTGGCAGCACCCGCCTTCTGCTGGACCTCCCGTTGCACAGGCCAGCTCTCCTGCACCGGGAGTGGAAAGAGCACTCTTCTGCCAGACTCGGGGAGGGATGGGTGTTAACTCCTCCTTGCACAGACATTCAGTCACCCCTGCATTGGCCGCCCCACACTCGCCCCCTGTATTTGCTCAGACCCGGTCCGCACTCTGAGCCTTTCTGAGGTGATGCACTTGCCTTCAATGCCGCTTCCCCGTAGCTTTCTTGGATCCACCAGCTGTCGGTTTCTACTTTCTTTGCCCTTACTGGTTGAAGCTTTTTGGAAAGCCCCATTGTCAGGTGAGTGCGGTGATGGAGGGAGCTGATGTAGACATGTGTGTTCAGTGGCCCTGCTTCCCCCAGACACCCCGTGAAGGTGGGAATCTTCATCTAGGTGAGGGACAGAGCCCCAGAGCTCTCACTGATGGCCCACTCAGCTTCCCACAGCTGGAGGGCAGCCTGTAGAGAACCCACCCCCTGGAGACACACCTCACTTCTGGGAAAATCTTACTCAGAATCATCCTTTGTCTTATTTAAGTTCCTAAAGGGCACACATTTACTTCTAATGCAACAAGCAGGACAGACCAGCCAGCATGCTTGCAAACACAGGGGCATTGAAACAGGAGGTTGTAAACACTTCATGTTTTTCTCCCATGTGACAAAGGGGTGGTGCATCTCTCAGATGGACAACCAGACCCTGGGATGCCCTTCCTTACAAATAATTGATAACAGCCACAGTCTCTGTATCTTGTCAAAAATCCAGGAACAGTAAATATTATTACAACCAGATCAGTAAGAGAGTAATTAGTAAGAGTTTATTGTGTACAAAAGAACAGTTTGCGGGCGCCTGGGTGGCTCAGTGGGTTAAAGCCTCTGCCTTCAGCTCAGGTCATGATCTCAGGGTCCTGGGATTGAGCCCCGCATCAGGCTCTCTGCTCAGCAGGGAGCCTGCTTCCCCCTCTCTCTCTGCCTGTCTCTCTGCCTACTTGTGATCTGCTCTCTCTCTCTCTCTCTCTCTCTCTGTGTGTCAAATAAATAAATAAAATCTTCAAAAAAAAAAAAAACAGTTTGCAAACTGGGAGTCTTTAAACCCAAAACCAATATAAGGCTCAGAGATGATGCTACAAAATGGCTTATACAGGGAAAATGAAGAAGTTGTTAACATTTACAGTGATTGGTTATTACAAAAGGGATTTCCAGAAGGCAGGGGAGTGGTTAAAAGTGATTATCTTGTACCATTTTAGAAAGATGGCTTCAGTTTTGTTTATAATTCATCAGAGGTATTTGCAAGATACAACTTCAGTTAAGTGTCGCTCATGTCCTTGAATTAAGCCAGGTTTAGTTTTGCTCAAGCTGCTTACATGGTTTTGTCTGCTTGAGGGATCTTCAGGCCTCCATGTTACTGTACCAGTCTCATCTGCTTCATGCTTCAGGCATGGACAGGGGTTCTTAGGCTCCACATAGGGAACTTTCTGGAAGGTCTCCATTGACATTTGATTTAAATTTGTAGGTTTGGATTTCAAATGTACAGCTCACCAGTCACACGTTTTAGAGGAAATAGTTTGCTATCTCTGAGTCTTAGGTTCCTCCTCTTTAAAATGGAAATATTGAAAAAAAATTAAATTTAAAAAAAGAAAAAAACCTATAGATTTTGGATTATTTTATTAATTCTAGTAACCTTCCAATATAAAAATATAAAATGGAAATAAAAACACAGATCTTCACAGGTGTTATCTGGTTAAATGAGTTACATTCTAAGGATCTCACAACTGTACATTGACACCTATTCCCAAGTTAACTTCCCAGTCCCCTCCTCTGATGGTCCAGTCCCAACAGGGATGCTCCTCACCCTCACACATGTCTCATTTTTGCAACCGTATTTTACTTATTAAAATGGTTAAGAAGTGAAATCAATTGTCAATACAACAGAGGTGAAGATTTATGTTTTTTATTTTTTTTTAAGATTTCATTTATTCACTTGAGAGAGAAAGAGACAGAGAGAGAGCACAAGCAGGAGGAGAGGCAGAGGAAGAGGGAGAAGCAGACTCCCTGCTGAGCAGGGAACCTGATATGGGGCTCGATCCTAGGACCCTGGGATCATGATCTGAGCTGAAGGCAGATGCTTAACCATCTGAGCCACCCAGGCGCCCCAAGATTTATTATTATTATTACCATCATCATTATTATTGTTATTTGGTTTGACATTTTTCATGGAAATAATTCTTAAAGGAAATAAATACATATTTCCTTGCTTTCTTAAGCAGAGGTTTGGAACACATTTTCATTCTTCCTGGATATACTTAGGTTCTTTGTTCAATTCCTGTGCATTTTGTTCAATTTTAAAATGACTTCCTTTGCAAAATGAAAAAAAAAGTTTTTGTTACAAATGTAATCTAGTCCTAGTGAACAGAAATAAAAATTGCCAGTTAGGGAAAAAAAAAAATCCCACCAGCACAGAAATAATCAGAGTCTTCACAACACACACATACATCCCAAGAGGCTGAAAGAAAATGACTAATAGATTGACTACCTAGAAATTAAGTTTCTCTGTGTCAAAATCCACATAAACAAAATAAAAAGCAAATAACAAACTGACACAATATTTGCACTAACATGACAGATCATATGGTTAAAGTCTTAAATCTGTAATTACTCCTTGCTTTTCCATCTTGTGTCTATGGACAGACTTGGAGGTTCCTGAAGGCAAAGGGGACGTCTTTGGCTTTACAGTGACTCCCATTCTGGGCTGCCTCATCCCTCTTTTCCAAATTGAACTGGGTTGAGCTGAATAAGACTGGATTTGAAGTTTGTTTCTAGCTCTGCCTCACAGCATCTCATGCAACATTGATGTTCAATAAATATTTGTTGAATGAATGAGTGCATAGAGAATAAAAAGGCATTTCTTCCCAATGAAGTTCTGCGGTTGAGTATTGGGTTTCTGTAGCCAGTAGAGCAATGTGTCCCTCTTGACCTCTAGGCCAAGCCATCAGCAGTTGAGTCTCCTGCCGTCCCTGTGTCTCCCCTTTTCCTAGAGTGCTGCTTCTAATCTCATGGCCGCAAGAAATCAGGACACTTACTATGTACCAGGCGATTCGCTCGGTAACAGGCATACAGAAACAAACACAATCCGCGGGTCCTTAAATAACTCTCCATCTTAGGAGGGAGTCCGGGAGGTAGCTCAGCTGTGATTGACTTTGATGAGCTCTAGGCTGGGGGCATCTGCGATGTGAGGAAGGGTGGGTCAGCAAGCTGGGCATGAATTTGGCCGGTGGACAAGAGCAGAGCTGCAGACCTTCCACCAAACACCTGAATTGAAAAATACAGGGTTGGGGGTCAGGACGTGGTGAAAGAATGTCTATTCGAAGCTGACCGGTTTGGCTCACAGCAGTAATCTGAGTTACAGACAAAGGGAAAAGAAACATAACTTACCGATGCCTCCTGTAACCCCAGCATGCCAGCAAACACTTCGCATAGGTGGTCTAAACCATTCTTACAAAGGCTCCTTTGACAGAAGGAACTAGGGTGTTGAGCAATGTGATCGATGTCGTCATTAGCAATAAAAAGAGGGTTCAGGATTCAAACTCAGGTCTGTCTGTCTGTCCCCAAAGCCCTTATGTGCCATTGTTTTCAGGAGACCCTGGGAGACCTGTTCTCACTCAGCTCAGATGTGTCTTGAATGGATGTAGATATAAGGATGATGAAGTTAATTCTGATGTATCCTGTTCCAATAAAAGGGCCCTGGACAGGGCAGATGGAGTACAGGCCCTGGGCCGCTTGGGCCCTCCACTTATCACCAGGACTGTCTCTGCAGCTCCATGTTTAGAAAGACTGTCCAGAGGGGCACACTCGACTTGGTGTTGGCAGCTCTTTTCCTGTAAGCACTCAGGGGAGCCCAATATTTAATGACTTCTCTGATCCGAAGGTGCTGCTAATCTACTATCACCCTCAACATGACACTGGGGCTATTTGTTTGTTTTTCAGAAATTGGCTGCATCGATTTCTGCCCCATGTTAAACGTTGCCCCGCTGTCTGGGAAGCACCGAGGAGAGAGAAGACAAGAGTCGATCAGAGGCAGAGCAGAATTTTCTTATGTGCCAGCATTTTGAGGAAATGCAGGAAGTCTGCCCCAGATAGTCTTCGTTTCCTCTGTCCCAACACAGAGCCCACGGTTCCACTTTGAGCATCGGAGTACTTTCGGAACTGGGAGAGCCCGCAGAAAACATCCAAACACCCAGGGCAATGGCACTGAGACTTGCTAGGGGAGAAGTGGCTTCCTGAGGTCATCCAGGGAGGTATGGGAGCTTTTTCAGCCCCTGAGCCCCAGGGCCAGACACCTACAGGTCGCTCACTAAGTATTTCTATAGGCGCAGGTGGAGTCTTAGACATAGCACTTTCAAAGGAATAAAATTATGAGGCAGGTGGCAATTCTTAAGAGGACAGGTAGTTTAGGAAAGGTCTTAGAGGCAAGAAAAGGAGCGGTTCAGGAAGAAGGAGTGCTTAGCAGAGCACAGGGTACTTGTAGGGTTCTGCTTTTAGGTTACCGGACCCAATTCCAACTTGGGGTGGTCTCCCCCACATAACACCCAGCAATTCTTAGATACCCAAGTCAGTTCTGACACTATCTACCCAGAGAAAGCAGCAGATCCCACAAAGGGAGGGCTGAGTCTTACAAGAATGGCCAACCCCCACTTCAGAGGCCAGTTGCAAGCCCCTGCTGGTATCTGTGTTTCTGACCTACCTGCCACAGACTGAGGTTTCCCACCACCTCCTCCTTGGGTTCTTTTAATTTGCTAGGGCAGCTCACAGAACTCAGGGAAACACTCCCTTGCATTTACCAGTTTATTAAAAGATATGATAAAGGATACAAATCAATAGCTGGATGAAGGGATGCATACAGCAAAGTCTGGGGAAAGGTACAGAGCTTCCATGCCCTCTCCAGGGATGCCAGTATCTCCACTCCTCCACATGTTCATCAACCAGGGAGTCCATGACCTTAGACTTCTTGGGTTTTGTGGAGGCTTCACTGCATAGTCTTGATTGGATAAATCCTTCCCCGTTGACTGATTCAACCACCAGCCCCCTTTCTTCCCCAGAGGTCCGGGGTGGGGTGGGGGTGGAATGGAAAGTTCCAACCTCTAATCATAAGGTTGGTCCTCCTGGCAACCAGCCCCTGCCCTTGGATGGGGTCTAAAAGCCATCTCATTCACATAACAAAAGACACCTCTATCAACCTTATCCCAGGAAATTCCAAAGGTTTTAGGAGCCCTGAACCAAGAACCCTGGGCAAAGACCAAATATATTCAAGAAATATATTCTGGTCGTCTGAAAGACCAAATAGGTATTTCTTATAAATCAACATATTGTAGGACTGATAAGAGGGGAGGCAAAAAGATAGATTAGAGCCCTGAATCTGTAGCTTGGTGGACAGCCCTGAATGCTGGAGTGAGGCATTGTGCCTCTACCTTGGCCTGGTCATTTGGTAGCCCCAGAACTTTTGCTCAGTATAACATCTATGACTTGACTCCCCCTTGACATCTGCCATCTTCCTTCCTTCTTCATCCATTCATTTAGTAAATGTTTACTGAGTGTCGACACATGTCAGGCACTGTACTAGGATCTGTGATTCAGAAGGGCTGAGACAATCGAAGCTCCTTACCTCATGAAAGTTGTATTCTTGTTGGTCGTAACACACATAAATGATTTACAGAGTGTGCTCTATGCTCTGAAGAGAAGAAGCAGAACAATGTGGGAGGTATGGAGCTGTGGGAAAAATTTTAGATATGAGGGTCAGGGAAGGCCTCTCTGAGGAGGTGACGTTTGAACTGAGATATGAAAATGTGCTGTAGAGCCACCCATGCAAAGATGGGGGGAAGGTCTGGCTCAGCTGGATGAGACTACACATAGAAATCTCTAGCCATAAAAGAATAAGATAGAATCAGAAATGCCCCCAGTAGTCTCAGTCATGGTTAGAAAGAAATTGGAATATCATAGAAAGGGATCTTGGGCACTGGCCAAATTAAAAACAGAACTGATCCAAGCTACAGTGTAAGAACAAAGTCCTCTAATATCTAGGTTAAGCACAACAGTTGTCAGACTTGAATGAGCGTAAGAATAATTCAGAGAGTTTGTTTAAAAAGCACATTCACCCCAAGAGATTTAAAGAATTTTTCAACAAATACCTGAGTGGGCTTTGATGAAGACCATCCTCAGAATACATTTAGAGAACCACTGAATTAAAGAGACAAGGAGGAGGCCTGTGGGAGGGGAAGGCGGGGCGTGAGGGGGGCGGGGTGTCGGGGGAGGCAGTGAATCAGAAGGAGGCTATACCGTCAGCCTACCTTCTCCATGCCTTGCCACGATCTGCTTGGATCTCTCTTCTTTGTGCCCAGATCGGCAAGCTGAGTCATAACGACAGCAGTGAATGCTAAGGAACTTGATTCTGGGAACCCTGGAATCCCTGAGGGCATCCAGATGGAGATTTGGTATGGGATGCAGGGAGATTATTACTAATGGGACCCCAGTAATAGTCAGCACACCCACATTCCCCTACTCCGAGTCCTCTCCGAGATTCAGGTTAGAAGATAGTCCTGGGTTTCCCAGGAGGACAAGGAGCTAAACATAATGCGTTTGCACTGGGCTTGAGGTCCCTCTGGACCAGCTGGATGTCATTGTTCTCATGGCATGGGCTGCTGAGGAGCTCTTCAAAATAGGGCAAACGCACTGGCAGAACAACTGGCTGTGTCATTCCAAACCCATCCGAGCAAATTACATGGAAAGCAAGCAAGAGTCATTATGATTTATATAAATATATGTTGCAGATTTCATTAAGATTAGGTCAGCTTTGCAGTTATCACTTGCTGGGTTGTTTGCCTGGTCCTTAATCTTCATTTGCAAATGTCGATTAGCCTCCTAAAGGGCTCCTGGTGGCCAGGAGTAAACCCAACCCTCACCTCACTTTCTTGCTTTCTTCTCTCTGGGACTTCAGCCAAGGAGTTGCCTACCTGGGAAACAGCCTGGAAAAGACCTCAAAATAGATCTTCTTATGGTACCTGAAGGCAAGAGAGGTGCAGACATAGCAGCATAAAACCTCTACTCAGTTCTCGCTAGGGTTCCAGGCAGAGCAGAGGACCAGCTTGTCCCCTCTCTGCACTCCTGCCTGCAGATGGGCACTCAGTTGGAGGGACACTCAGAGGGGGTGAACGGGATGATGGTGGGTCTCATGTCGCTGGACAGTCATTCAACAATGCACTGAAATTCAGTTATTAAGCCATGGGGTGGGGGCAGACAGTGAGATAGATGTCAGGAATATGAAGACAAAACATAAAGTGTCCTGGAAGAATTTGTTCTTAGAGACTGGAACATAAACATGATCACAAGTTAGAATGAGGTGAAGAAATCATCATAATGCTGCACATGGCAGAGGGATTTAGGGTTTTTCAAGTCTTCTAGAAACATCATCTTTTATTCCTCCAAATGAGGTTTTATGCAGAGCATCACGCAGTTCCCGGAATGATCTTTCCAAAATGTCAATCTGACCATGTCGGTCCTTGCCTTAAGGCAAGGGTCTGCAAACAATTTCTATAAAGGCCCAGAGAGTATATATTCTGGATTTTTCAGGCCAGACAGCCTCTGTAAAAGTATTGAACTCACCCTTGCAGAACTAACTAAGCCAAACACAAGTAAATGAATGGCCATGGCTGTGTTCAATAAAACTCCACATAGAAAAACAGGCAGCAAGCCAGATTTGGCCCGTGAGTTCCGCTCTGTCCACCCCCACATTAGAGTCACATAGACACTCCCATCTCCTTAGTATGAGACCCTGGCGTTTTCAGGATCTGAAACTCAGAGCCCAGTTGGCCCCTCCTCCGCCTGCCTCCCACCTCATCCTCTGCCCCAGTTGAATGGAAGTTTAGTGAGGGACAAAGCAAGGCTATGGACTACAAAGTGATACAACAGAAGGCAAGGGTCATGGAAGCCGGAGCTTCTCAACCAAACCTGAGATGGCAGGAAAGTGGAAAGTTAAGTCGTTCTTCCTTGACGAAGTGACATCTGAGGCAAAGCCTGAAGAGGGCAGACTAAGTGGGAGTCAGCCACTGGGCAAAGACAAAGAAATTACTAAGGTAGAGGAGCAAAGACCTGAGGATAAGAAAGGCATCAGTTCAGGAACAGAGAGTAGCATGTTCAAAGTTCATGGCAATTTTGATCAGTGCCAACACCACTTTCCCGGGGGCTGAATCTGGCAAGTGTTCCCCCAAACCCCTTCCCCAAAAGCTCAGGAAGGAGCTGAATCATTCTGGTGGAAGCCATGTGATTCCAACCAGCCTGGATCAGAACGGGCTGGGCTATAAACCAGGTCCGAAGCTGAGTTCTAGCCCCAGCAGGGGCATTGAAGAGTCCATCAGAAAGTGAGGTAGGATGAGGAAAATGGAGAAAAAGAAAGAATCCCAACTGTGGGGCCTCAGGGCAACAAACCCCCAATTCCAGGTGCCACCGCCTGGCACATTGCAACCCATCACTATTCTATTCTGCCCAACTTGGGTGCCACGCTGGTTCTTAAAGTCAGTGTTGCTCAGCATCATCTCTGATGTGTAGTCAAGTAGCCCTGAAGACTAGAACACTTAATTGGTCCAGTTGAGGAAACCAAGCCCTGAAACATTCTAGAGACTAGCCTTCATTAGGGTTGATTCTGCCAGTGACAGCATGGGTTACCATTCTATTCTTTGAATTGAAAAAAAAAAATCTACCATAATCAAGGCCTGTTCACAGAGATCCCTTTTAGCTTTCTTCTTTAACCTTCAATATGCTCTCCACGGACACCTTACAGAGCCTCCTTCTAAGCCTTTTGGGCTCCAGGGTTAGAGTTCAGCCCTTAATTGAGCCTCCCCATACTCAGAAGAGACAACAAAGGCTGTCTGCCTGGAAGGATTTACATATTCAGCAGTCCAGCTTCTCTTTCCTGTCTCCATTCAAGAGGAAGGGCTGCAGAAGCCTTATCTCCAAGTGGTCTGTGGCCAGGAGGTAGAGAAATAAAATTGCTTTGTTGAGGACCCATGGGAAGACTGAGCTGTGGCTGCCCAAGTCTTATTAAAAGAAGAATGGTTACAGCACTTAAAAAAAAAAAAGTAATTTAGGAAAAAACTTGTAAGTAAGAATTTGGAATTAAATGTGCTGAATGTGCTGAAAGTTGGAGAAACTTTATCTCCACTGCATCAACACATCAACTTTGGGGGTGTCTGGCAATGATCGTATGGCATAGATTCAGTGTGTTCTTGTGTAGACAATGTCATCTGGCATCAGGAACGGGAAGCCTCAGTACACATTGCAGTAAGCACGATTCCAAACTGCGAAGAAGGGTCTCCGGTGGGTCCTCATAGATGTCGCCAACAGGACCAGCCCAACCTTCCCAACTGGTGGGACTTGCTGAGCAGCTGGGGAAGGGGTGAGGCAGAGTGACCAGGTGTCCTCATGTGCCCTTGATACATGAGCGTTTCTCAAATTTGAGGCTGGATAGTATGTGGGGGAAAAACGAAAACATACTAGCGTGGGATATCCATAAAGACCATAAAGACAGTTGTGTTCTCCCTAAAATAACTAACATTCATTTTAGGAAGTAATTTTTAGTCACTTGTGTTTGTAAACGCATACCTGCTCCCTTACTCAAAACTGTAATAATTCCATTTGGAAGAATGAATGGCATGGCAGAGTCATGGGGATCTCTGCCAATTTCAGGCAAATGTGCAGTTCTGGTAAGGGGAGAATAAGGTGGATGTTCCAATGAGTTGCCCTCTCAGGAGAGAAAGATGAGTCAGACCTACTGTCCCTTTGACTATCTTAGTTCATCATACCTCCGTCAGATGCCAGATACCGGGTGTAGGCAGAACCAAAGCAGCTACCACTCTGTTTGCCAAAGCTCTGTGTCCAATAGCTGCTTCGTTGCAGATGACCACACATGTGCATTTAAGGAATGTTTTAGCACTGGGTACTTTAGCCTCCTAATTTTGTTTTCTCTGATGGGAACCAGGGCTTTACTACCTTCAATCCAGCCAAGTAACACAACCTGTCTCAGATTTTCATCTTTGGGAGTCTAATGCCTGTAGCTATTTCTGGTGCCAAATAATGTATTCACTGGGACTTAGAGGTGGATGACAGGACCATTTTCACAAGTTTTGAGAGATTTAATACAGGGAATTATTGGAGGAGCCAGAGGAATTGGCTGTAGAATGGGCCACCAGAGGAACTACTGCCTTTGTCTTAAGGAGAAGGCACTGCAGGGGCTCTTGTGTCCAGAGTCATATAGACGTTGCAAGGTCAACATCAGGAACACAATGCCTCATATGTTCCAACCATCCCTGCCTAGCTAGCTGAGGACTGAGTCAAGTCCTACCAGGTGTGTCTGACTGCAAAACCAGAATCACATCCAAAATCTTAGTTGCAAGTGTTCATAGGAAATGCCATTTTTCATTTTTCCGGTCTAGGCAGCCCAAAAGAGAGAACACTTGAAGGTGACCAGCTGATGTGGAGGGACAAATCTAGAGTATTAACTTCTCCACCACCATGAGTTTCATCCAAGATCTCAAATTATGAATCAACTAGCCACATGTTTGATGAGATCTTTCTGGGCACAAAGCACTTTAGAGGGTACAGAGCTGTATGAGGTATGCCTAAATGGAGATGTTTCCTGATTTCACAAACTACTTAAATTAGTGCACTAGAATGAAGATTCTCCTTCTGCAGACCTTACATGATACAGTTTTGCCTTGGAACTTTTCTGGATCTCCGACTCGGAATCCTGTACTTCAAGCACACATGCACATGTGCATGTGAAAGTAAGGCTCACTGACCTTAAAGTCATAGCTGCCAGAGGACTATCTCATGTCATGTGCCAAATACTGTGCACGTCCTTTACATACATTATCTTCTTTCAGCTGCACGACAGATTGCACTGGAAAGTAGGTGCTATTATCATTTCCATTTTACTACAAGAAATAGAAGTTCAAAGTTATGTGACTGGCCCAAATTCACGCATTTTTGAAGTGTCAGGGAGGAGATGGCAACTGAGGGCTTCGTGGGTTCAGAGACCATTCTCTTCCTGTAATATTGCATTCCATTTCTTAATTAAGAGAATGGAGCTTTTCTTCTTGCCTTATAACCCGCCAGGTGTGGATCCCAGTGGCTTTTGACTCTTTCTAAATAGGGCACCTTCTCTTAGTGCACAGAGAGGTCTTTGAGTTGGTTACTCTTGCTGACGAAATTCAAGTGAATATGATCCAGGATCGGCAGCACTCCTAGGGAGAGGGAGCAGGAATGTTTCAAATCATAGCTTTGTTACTCTGGTGTACCCTAAGCTTCTCCAGGTGGCCATCAAGACTTTGAAGCATGCTTATTTAAAATTTAGATACGTTACTTCATTAGTTCACCTTGGTAATATTCAGCCCCTGTTCTCCTATTACATATAATTTGTTCCCTCTATGCTTTCTTCCTTCCTGATACAATTTTGAGGTTGAATACATGAGCTCAGTTCAGTTTAGATTCCTGGCTCAGCTGCTTACTAGTAGTGGGGACTTGAGCTAATCCTCTTAAGTTTCATTTTTCTCATAAGCAAATTGGCAATAATAGTAGAACCTACTGCATAAGGTTATTCGCAGAGTTGTTGAACAGATTAAATCTGATGATCCATTAAAAACATTGGCATACTCTCTGGTAAATAGTAAACACTGAGTAAATATGAGATACTATTAGTTACTAACAATTTACAAAACTCTGTACTAGGTTCTCTGAAAGTTCTCACCTTTGCCAATTCAACAAACATTTACTGAGTGTTGGGGATTAAAGGCGAATCTGGTATGGGTCTCAGCCCTCTGGTTGCACCACATGGTGGAGGGGACAGATGTTGTAAACAAATCAATGGATGTAAATCTATAGCATCCATCATGGAACATATCTATCCTGGCTACAGTGCTGACAACAGCGTGAGTGGACAGTTCCACTTGGCTAAAATGTCAGCAGAGACATCGAAAAAGTGATGCTTCAGGTAAGTCTGGAAAGATGGTTTCCAGTGACGCCTGGTTGGCTCAGTCGGTTAAGCATCTGACTGTTGATTTTGCTCAGGATAAGATCTCAGGGTTGTGAGATCGAGCCCCAAGACAGGCTCTGCCTTCAGCGGAGAGTCTGCTTGAAGATTCTCTCCCTCTGCCCCTCTACCCACTTGCTCATGCTCCCTCCCCCTCTCTCTCTTTCTAAAATAAATAAATAAATCGTAAAAAAAAAAAAAGGCTTCCAGAGAATGAAAAGAAAGGAAAATTCAAGCAGAAAGAAAAATAAGAACAAAAGCAAACTGATGTGAAAGGAACCATAAGCAATGGGGCCAAACTCAGGTGTGGGGTGGGAAGAAGATGGATTTAGAGTCTGGTGGGAATACAGTATCAACTAACGTCATTGTTGTAAACCATATAAATCTCAGTGTTCCATGTGGCCCAGTCCCTGCACAACGTCACATTCAAAGAAAGAGTCTAGTTACCAAGAGGTGATCAGTGGCAATCAAATTTTCTCCACCTTTCTTACTTAAAAATGCCAAGGGATACAAACGTGTTGACCCCAAGATTTCCTAATACTATTTTTTAGGTTGCTTCTCTCCCCAAAGTCTCACACTCAGCACCTATGAACCATCTCACCTCTTCTTCTATTCCCAGAGTCTTTACACGCAATTCCTTCATGGTCATGCTCCTCCTTCTTCCACCCCAGCCTCAACCACCCCCCTGAGCACCCACTTTATTCACATCTGCTGGCCAGTCGAGAGAACCAAGCATGGGATTCTCAACCTTGGTGTACTATAGGACAGCACAGAGGAGCACTCATAAGTTGCTAGCTCACATGGTTTGGAGGAAACAGAGGCAGCTCTAGTTCAGTAGCTCGTAGAAGGCCTCAGGAAGCAGATGATCCATGACTTGGGATGCTGCTATTTGAGAGGATTTGGACAGATGGAAAAGGAGAAAGAGACCATTTGTGGGGAGAAGGATGGAGGCTAATAGACCCAACATTAATACACCATCTCTGTGCATCGGGGACGGTTGCATTCTCTTTGTTCCAAGTATGTCTGTGGTGCAGGTTTTCTGAGAAATCTTAACATTTTGGAGGTTTGGAAGGGACTTCAGATATTCTGTCATCCTGCCCTCTGGATTTAGAGATGAGATTCAAGTCCACAGAGGAAAAGAATACACAGATTTTTGCTTAAAATTCCAAAACTTACTCTGAGAATCGCTTCTTTGACCAGAGTCACAGTCTAGATTTTTCACCCCTGGGAAAGTGTGCTATTACTAGTCATGAGTGTGAGTGTATAGGCACAAAAGCATATGCAACAGGCAACTGTGTTCTTTTGTGTGTTCTTTTTCAAAGGGCTTCGCCGTCTGGGGTGTGTGCTTCAGGGTCCACTGTGCCAGCAATGGAACAGGGGGCAGGGCAGTGTGGAGTGAGAGTTTTCAGGATTGGGACTGGTTCTAACCCTACCTACACTTAAAATGCTGTGGGTCAGGTTACTTGGCCTCCTGGCCTCAGCTTCCTGGCCTGTAGCATGGAGTGAGCAATTGCACCTTCCTCCTTGTGTGGTGGGAGGGATCCGTGGAGACACTGCGCACAGAGCACTTTGAAGAGGGGCTGGCATGGAGTCCCTACTCAGTCAGTGGTGATGAATATTATTAGTTCTGTTGAACAAACATTTTGCAGGAACCTTGCAGCAAAGACATTCTAATATACTCAGTGTCCACGTCAATCTTATTTATTGGGCTTATCTTGCCTTCTGAGTCATGGTCAGTATTTACAGACAAGGGGCTGTGTTGGCAGCATTACCATTGAATAGCGGGCCACCTGGGGCCTTGAGGCCATCCCTTCCCCAAGATGGCCATGCCACACAGCCCTCGGGGGGACGGCAGGGCCCTGCCAAGTGTGCCTGGCGTGGAGCGTGTGGGCAGCAAGGCTGGCACAGCCCCTGTCCTCACCGGGCAAGGTAGGCCAGCAGATGTGGGCTCCGACACAGACGTTGCCCAGGAAAGAAGCAGCCCCTGGTGTCAGCATTGGCTAATTGTGTTGCCTCCTGGCACAGCATTCTCACACAGCTCTGAAACATTCCTTGCAGTTAGAAAAGGACCCTTCCTGCCTTCCATTTTGTAGCGATTTCTTTCCCGGGGACAGAGCCTGGCTCGGTCATGAGATTTGGTTTTCAGAAAAGGCTCTTGTGCCACCCCAGTTTTCCAGCTGGGCTGCTCTCTGGACTAAAAAGAAAATGGACTTGGCCAAGTTCACCTGGCAAGGCTATTTGCTCAGCAGGGCTCTTCCCACTCCCCCTTTGGACACTAGCTCTTTCCACTAAACCTTCTCTCTTAAAGGCAAGACGCACTGATCATTTAGTTCATTCCTGGCCAAATAATGAAACACACAGGCATCCTTTTACGATCATATTTCTCCCTCCATATTTTAAGCATGGCTATGTTTCACAGTGAAAAAGGATATCCTTTGCTATTAGAGATTTTGATTATGAATACTTTGCCACACCCTAGTTTTGTGACCTTGGACCAGTGATTTAACTTACAGGGGCTGGTTGCCTTGTGTATAAAGGGTGGATTATACAGTCTACTCTTCTGTCTTGCAAAGATTAAAGGAGTTAAGTTATGTAAATTACTTGATACTGTGCCTGGAGCATTCTAAGTTCTCATTAAATGTCCCTGCTATTATTTCATGTGACTAGTTGCAGAACAAATAAAGTCACATCACTTTTAATAGCACAATTAATTTGTCAAGCTCCCCATATGCCCAGATTACCAAGAAGCCCAGGATTTCCTACTGGGGCTCCCTCCACTGCCCTGAAATGGTCCAAGAATATTTAATCAGCACAAAGGAGGTCGCTCTGGTGCAAAAGTTTCACCTGGACCTGGAGCATCCAGTGAGCAGGTGGGCCCCCATATCTTGCTCTGGCTTCATACAGACTTGATGTTAAAACCTGGCCCTGCATCCTGCAATGAGCCAGTAGATTGCAGCTTGACATCAGTGCTGGTCCAACAGTGGTTTTTCCAGAATGCAGTTGGAGGGCAAGTCAGTCTCCTTCCCCAGCGGAACACAGGTCAGTAGTCCAGTATGCTGCCACGGGCTAGTCTTCAGACATGGCCGCACTTGAACTACAGGTACTAGTGATCTTTGTGTGGGCTGTAACTGGTTAGTTTAGGCTTGCTCCTTCCAGAGGGACACTGTGATGGGAGAACATGCGGACTCCGAAGCCAGATGGTCTAGGTTCTATTGCGGGTGTGACTTGTGCACCCTTGGGCAATTTATGTGACTTATCTGTTCTCCATTTCCAATATCTGAAAAGTGAGTGTCTTAATAGGGTAATAGGGAGGATTAAGTGGTTGGAGACACACAAAGCACTGAGAACAGTCCTCAGTATATACCAAGCACACCAGAAATGTGAGTTAAATAAATACGAGTCCTCCGTCTATCACTGTTGACCTATGTGACCATGGGCAATTCATTCATTCTCCAGCTTTGGCTTCTTCATATGTAAAATGCAGCAAATGGAAATACAACCATATCTGAGTCAGGAGATCTGACTTCTGGTCCCAATCTGCCCCTAATTAGCTCTGGATATTGATAAGTAATTCTACGTCATTGTACTTTCTGTACCTTTACCTATAAAAAGAGAGCAGGATTAAATCATCTCTAAAATCCCATTAGTCTAATGGTAGATATTTCTATTATCTTCGTACGCTACTATGCACTGCTCAGTATCCGCGATCCTTTAAACCCATAACGCAGTTTTTATTGTTGATATATAATTACGATTACTTCTGGGGGTTGAATCAATTGGGAAAATAAAGTCTCATTTTCTATTTACAACAGCCCTGTGAGACAATATTGACAAGAACCGCTCACACAGCGTTAGCTCCCGCCCGGTGCCAAGTCCCATGTGAAACGCTGGCTCTACTTCACTTCATCTCCACAACAGCCCTCTGAATGAGGGAGTATTCTTATCCTCTCTGTTCAGATAAGGAAACCGAGGCTCAGAGGTTTAAGTAACATGCTCAGTGCTGTATAGTTAGCAGGTGGTGGAGCTAGGGTTCAAGGCTGGGCCTGTCAGGCCCATAAGAACATGACTGCTTTGCAGACAGTTATTCATGAACCTGCCTTCCAGAGAAGACTTCTCGGACCCAGTCAGCAAATAATGTGCCCAAATTCACTTATAAGTTAGAGGCACGCCCGAGACCAGAATTCAGGCTTTCTCCTGCATCATCTGGAGTGTGCTACACCCTGCAGCCTCCCAAACCCGCTTGCTTATGGAATCAATGAATACAAATGAGGGCTGATTTGTATTCATTTGCAGCTAACCGGCAGATTTACACTCTCTCTGCTGCACACCTCCAAGAAACACATCCTCATGCATACACTATCAGGCTTTCAGGCATCTGTTCTCTCTCTCCGACTCACTCCCTGGCCCTGGGAAACTAGGATCATAGCTCTGTCTGCGAGCACATCAGAACCAGACTCCAATGAGGGCCACAGTCAACACCAGTGGAACAGTGGTAAATGCTAGTTCTTAACCTGGTAGAAAAACCAGAGACCGAGTTCCCTAAGAGCAGGTGACACAACCACTCAAGACTAAACAAACCATGATCAATCCTAGGGCTGGCAGCAGTTGTGAGCATCTGAAGGAAGGCATGTTAGCTGATTAGAGCATTGCACCATGTCAGGAGATACCCATTCTTAAATTCTTGAGTAGTGGAAATTGAGCCATTGGACAGATGACAGAGGAATTCCATAAGGTTGCACCTGCCTGTGGATAGCCACTCCAACATCCATTCTACTTGTGCCAGTAAGGATAACTTTGACTTCAACAAAGAGAAATACAGTAGAACACATCAACGAAACTAGAAGCTGTTTCTTTGAAAGAATTAATAAGATTGATAAACGACTGACCAAACTAGTCCAAAAGAAAAGAGAGAGGACTCAAATTAATAAAATTATGAATGAAAGGGGAGAGATTATGACTAACGCCAAGGAAATAGAGGCAATCATCACAAACTACTATCAACAGCTATATGCCAATAAGTTAAGCAACCTAGAAGAAATGGATACATTCCTGGAAATGTATAAACTTCCAAGACTGAAACAGGAAGAAATTGACAGCCTGAATAGACCAATATCTAGCAACAAGATTGAAGCGGTGATCAAAAACCTCCCCAAAAACCAAGAGTCCAGGACCTGACGGATTCCCTGGGGAATTCTACCAAACATTCAAAAATATAATAGCTATTCTCCTGAAGCTGTTTCAAAAAATAGAAACAGAGGGAAAACTTCCAGACTCTTTCTATGAAGCCAGCATTACCTTGATCCCCAAACCAGGCAAAGACCCCATCAAAAAGGAGAATTTCAGACCAATATCCCTGATGAATATAGATGCCAAGATTCTCAACAATATCTTAGCTAATAGGATCCAACAGTACATTAAAAAGATTATCCACCATGACCAGGTGGGATTTATCCCTGGGATGCAAGGGTGGTTCAACATTCATGAATCAATGTGGTAGAACAAATCAATAAGAGAAGAGAGAAGAACCAAACAGTCCTCTCAATTGATGTAGAAAAAGCATTTGACAAAATACAGCATCAGTTCCTGATTAAAACTCTTCAAAGTATAGGGATAGGGGGAACATTCCTCAACCTCATAAAATCTATCTATGAAAAACCCACAGTCAATATCATGCTCAATGGGGAAA
The DNA here is from genome assembly GCA_002007465.1 of Ailurus styani. NCBI lineage: Eukaryota > Metazoa > Chordata > Mammalia > Carnivora > Ailuridae > Ailurus > Ailurus styani. The sequence continues at coordinate 1,734,246 of LNAC01000075.1, forward strand.
AACTGACAGCCTTACCATTGACATTAGGAACACGGTAAGGATGCCCATTCTCACCACTGTTGTTCAGCATAGTACTAGAAATCCTAGCAACAGCAATCAGACAATGAAAAGAAATAAAAGGTATTCAAATTGGCAAAGAAAAGGCAAACTCACTCTCTTCATAGATGACATGATACTTTATATGGAAAACCCAAAAGACTCCATCCCCAAACTACTAGAACTCACACAGCAATTCAGTAATGTGGCAGGATACAAAATCAATGCACAGAAATCAGTTGCTTTATTATACACTAGCAAGGAAAATATAGAAATGGAAATTAGAGAATTGATTCCATTTACTATATCACCAAGAACCATAAGATACCTTGGAATAAACCTAACCAAAGAGGTAAAGGATCTGTACTCAAGGAACTACAGAACACTCATGAGAGAAATTGAAGAAGATACAAATAGATGGAAAAGTATTCCATGCTCATGGATAGGAAGAATAAACATTGTTAAAATGTCTATACTGCCCAGAGCAATCTATACTTTCAATGCCATCCTGATAAAAATTCCACTGGCATTTTTCAAAGTGCTGGAACAAACAATCCTAAAATTTGTATGAAACCAGAAAAGACCCCAAATAGCTAAGGAAATGTTGAAAAAGAAAAACAAAGCTGGGGGCATCATGTTGCCTGATTTCAAGCTTTACTACAAAGCTGTGATCACCAAGACAGCATGGTACTGGCACAAAAACAGACACATAGACCAATGGAACAGAGTGGAGAGTCCAGATATGGATCCTCAACTCTATGGTCAAATAATCTTTGACAAAGCAGGAAGAAGTATCCAGTGGAAAAAAGACAGTCTCTTCAATAAACGGTGCTGGGAAAATTGGACAGCTATGTATAGATGAAACTCAACCATTCTCTCACACCATACACACAGAGAAATAGAGGGGTTAAATAATGAGGCTATCAGGAACTAAGGGTGGGAGGGGTTGGGGCGTGGAACTAGTAGAAGCTCAACAATACTGTCATAACCAGGTCCTTTCATCTACCTTCTGCTGCCTGTAGCAATAGCTTTGTCTGAAGTCTGACCACTTATTGTTATTGTCTCAAAGTGGCTGCTGGTGGCATTCAGGGCTATACACTTTCCTATTCACCTCCATGAAAGAGAGAGGAAAACCTCTTCTCCAAGCACAAAATACAATCTTTCCATCTTTCCTCTCTATTTAATTGGTTTGAGTTAGGTTATAGCCTACCCCCAGCGGTCACCAGGGGTGTTCATGTACAGATTATATTAGGCTAATCAGATGTTAACCATTGAATTTACTCAGGGATAGAGTGGCTTCCTCTGAGTCACATGGATTGCATGGCCAATGAGTAGACCCATGAATAAAATCCGGTTCTTGTTGGAAGGATGGAAAAATTGCAGGGTGGCCAATGGTGTACATTACAGTTCCTTTCCAAGATCATACCAGTCTTGGAACCCTTAACTGAAGCTCAGTCAATCACCATGTTTCATTACCTGGACTCACAAGTTAATTAGGTTTTAATCCTGTCCTGACAGTAAGCCTCATGACTTTTGCTTGATTGGCTGGAATAAAAGCTCTTTCTCTCTTCCTCTGTGTAATGGTAGTATGCAACTAGAAGGCCCTAGATATGCTCTTGTCATTTTTCCCCATCACAAAGGAAAAGCATCCCAGGGAAGATGTCAGAGCACAGAGACTTCCTGAGCAATGGGACAGAACTCTGAGGACACCATGGATCTCTGACTCAAGCTATACCTGAAACTCACCTGAGCACTTTTCAATTATTGAGTCAATCAATTCTCAGTATTTTAAAACCCAACCTCAATTTTGCTTTCTACTTCTTGCAACATGAAGAATCCTTACTGACATAGCAGAATACAGTTCAATTCATTGAAAATGTTTCCAATCATCAAAGTTGCTTCCAAAATAAAGCAGGGCACCTCCTGTTCTCTTCTGTCTTCCATCACTGGAGGTGTTCATGCAGAGACTGGCCAACCATCTGTCCAGGATGCTACAAAAAGGATTTCTACATTGGTGGGAGGTTGAAAAACCACCTTCTAAGAACTTTCCAAATTCAATATGCTAATACCCCTATTAAACCAAGAAGAAAGTGGAAGGTGTGCTGAAACATGTTGTAGGAGAATATAAATCAAAGTTACTTGGATAAAAGATGAGAGTCTTTCTCTCTGAAGTAGGACTAGAGATGAAGCAAGATTCAGTCATTTGTTCTTTGATTCATTTTTTTCAACAGATATACATTGATCTCCAAATATGTGCTAAGCACTTAAGATGTAGAAATAAACAGAAACCGAGAATCCATTTTCATAGCACTGACTTTCTAGTGGTCATGGTATAGTGGAAAGATTTAGGCTTTGGATTTAGAAACACCTGAAGGAGAGTTATGGCTTCTACTTGGTCTGGCTTCCCCGATCTTCAATTTCTTAATTGGTTAAATAGGAGCTATAACACCTACTTTGTACAGTAGCATGATGGTTAAATGAGATACATGTAAAATGCCTAATAAAGGCCAGAACAAAGCGGTTAATCAATAAATGGTATTTCCTTTCCATAGCTAGAGCACTAATGTGTTCAAGAACACATTAGCTAGAACACATAGCTAGAGCTATGTGTTCAAGGGAAAATTCCAACATTTCATCTTCAGCATGACCTCCAAGAAGCTCAGATATAGTAGAGAGTGGAAGGCCATGCAGAAAGAACTCTGGAAAAAGTTGATTTTAAAAGGACCAGACCACTAAGGGGTGCATGGATGGCTTAGACGTTTAAGCGGCTGCCTTCAGCTCAAATAATGATCCCGGAGTCTCAGGTTCGAGCCCCTCATTGGGCTCCCTGCTCAGTGGGGAGCTTGCTTCTCCCTCTGCCGCTTACCCTGTTCATGCTCTCTCTCCCTTGCTCTCTCTCTCTCAAATAAATAAATGAAATTTAAAAAAATAATAAATAAAAGGACCAGATTACCAAAATTTGAGTGAGAGAATGAAAAGTGTCTAAGTTCATTCATTCATCCAACAAAAATGCATTGAGTATCACCAATGAATTAGCAACTATTCTAGGTGCTTGGAAACTAGCAGTGACCCAAACAGAAACTTTGCTTCCCTCATAGGGCTTATATTCTTCTGGGAGTAGAAATACAAAAAATACCACATGAGGGAAATTGTCATAATGCTCCATGGCCCTAAATGCCAAATAAATGGTGCTAATAACTGGTGCTAAGGAAATAAGGAGGAAATAGAGAGACCCAAGGATTTGGGTAGCCAGAGAAGCCTTGAAGTGGAATTTGGAGAAGCTGGAGTGAAGGAGGAAATGTCTAAAATCCTGTGGTACTCCTTAGTGAGAAGGGAACTGTGATGATGATGATGTGTGAAGTGTGACATCTGTATCTGAGAACTCTACAAAGAGATTGTAAGTCAGGGACATGCCAATGGACTATGGCAGGAAAGTGTGGGGAGTGGGATCTTTTTATAATTGAACAGAATGGTTCAACTAAGCTTAAGTGCTGGCTTTACCACTTAGTAGGTCATTTTGAGCAATTTGTAGCCTAGGTCATAGAGTTGAGCTGAGGGCTAATTGAGAGAAAGCCTATAAAGTGCTGAACACATAGCAAGCTTTCAATACATTACTAGCCATCAGGGAAATACAAATCAAAACCACAATTAGATACCACCTTATACCAGTTACAAGGGCAAAAATCAACAGAATAGGAAACAACAAATGTTGGTAAAGATGTGGAAAAAGGAGAACCCTCTTACACTGTTGGTGGGAATGTAAGCTGGTACGGCCACTCTGGAAAACAGCATGGAGTTTCCTCAAGACATTAAAAATAAAGCTACCCTAGGACCCAGTAACTGGACTACTAGGTGTTTACCCCAAAGATACAGATGTAGTGAAAAGAAGGGGCACATGCACCCCTATGTTCATAGAAGCAATGTCCACAATAACCAAACTGTGGAAGGAGCCAAGATGTCCTTCAACAGATGAATGGATAAAGGAGATGTAGTTCATATATACAGGAATATTACTCAGCCATCAGAAAAGATGAAAAGGGGCTCCTGGGTGGCTTAGTTGTTAAGCACCTGCCTTTGGCTTGGGTCATGATCCTGGGGTCCTGGGATCGAGCCCCACATCAGACTCCCTGCTCAGCACGAGGCCTGCTTCTCCCTCTCCCATTCCCCTGCTTGTGTTCCCTCTCTCTCTGTGCCTCTCTCTGTCAAATAAATAAATAAATAAAATCTTAAAAAAAAAAGAAAAGATGAATACCTACCATTTATTTTTTTTAATTTTATTTTTTCAGTGATCCAGGATTCATTGTGGTGCATAAACAATACCTACCATTTAATTGGTTAAATTACATCCATTGACATGGATGAAACTGGAGGGGATTATGCTAAGTGAAATAAGTCAAAAAGAGAAAGACAATTATCATATGGTTTCACTCATATGTAGAACATAAGGAATAGCACAGAGGACCATTGGGGAAGGGAGGGAAAAGTGAATGGGAAGAAATCAGAGAGGGAGAAAAATCAGGAGAGAGTCAGGACTCCAGGAAACAAACTAAAGGTTGCAGAAGGGGAGGGGACTGGGGTAACTGGGTGATGGGTATTAAGGAGGGCACGTGTTGTGATGAGCACTGGGCATTATATGCAATTGATGAATTGTTGAACACTACATCAAAAACTAATGTACTATATGTTGGCTAACTGAACATAAAAAAAAAAGAATATGAAGAGTACTGTGGCTCCTACATTACAGTTTAGGATGAAGTCAGAGAAATACTCTGTTCTGTCTCTGTTATTGGGGGTCTATTTTGAATCATGGTGGGGTTTCTCAATCCTGAGAAATTCTGGAGATGACACATAGGCATAATAACACATGTGCCACAAAGAAATTATCTGAGGGTTAAACAAGATCATAGATTTCAGTTTAGACACAATTCCTGGACAATGGAAGATACCAGTAACTTGCTTCTTAGGCCGGGAGACTTGTGCTCATCTAAAAATGTAAATGAAATTTTTTATTCTTTTTTTAAAGTGAGAGACTGTGGACTCTGAGAAACAAACTGAGGGTTATGGAGGGGAGAGAGGAGGGAGGATGGGTGATCCTGGTGGGCACATATTGCATGGAGCACTGGGTGTGGTGCATAAACAATCTTGGATCACTGAAAAAATAAAAAAAAATAATAAATAACTTTTACCCATTTTTGCTTCTAATACCCTGTTGAATAATATTTGACCTTCTTTTTGTAATGAGGTATTTTCCTGAAAGAAAAGAGAAAAAGGGAAAAATAAAGAGTATGATTTTTTTTATCATAACATCAAAATTTTACAGCTGACCCCAAATAACTTGTCTCTTCCTTGCATATCTTCTTACTCCAAGTATATCTAAAGGAGTCCTTTTTGACTAGAATAGATAGGAATAGGCAGGAATAGATAGACAGGAATAGATAGACAGATCAATGAAACAAAATAGATAGCCCAGAAATAGATTTCAGTATGTATGAGAATTTAATATATGATAAAGGAGACATCACACATCAATGAGAAAAGGAAGGATTATTTAGCAAATGGTGCTGGGACCCCTGGGTAGCAATTTAGGGGGAAAAATCAATTTTAGGCCCTTATTTCACATCATGCAGAGAAATCAATTCCAGATGGGTTAAATAATTAAATATAAAAAATAACAAATCTTAGAAAAACTAGAGAGAAAAGAGAGGGAATAAGAATTAAATCCCCAGAGGAGTAAGAACCTTCCAAGCTTAAAGCAATAGAATAAAGCACAAAGAAGATTAACAGATTCAACCACTTACAATTTAATTTTTTAAATCCTGACACACAGACATACAAAAGCTAAAATTAGACTTGAAATAATAGTTTCAGCAGGTATTAACAAAGTGTTAATTTTTTCTATAAATGGCTATTATCAATCAATATAATAAACACTAAAACATAGATCAATAAATGGAAAAAGACCCAGAAAATTCATACATGAGGAAAATATATCTGATAAACAAATGTGGGGAAAAGTATAAGCTCGCTAGCAAACTAGCAATTAAGAGAATGGTAAATTTTAAAATAAAGTACAAATTTTAAAATAGAAATATTCAATATTGGTAGAAGTGCAAAGAAATTATCACACTTATCTACAGCATGGAGTAGTATGAATTTGTGTAATGCTTTTACAAAACACTTTCATAATTAATTATTAGCCCTTTGGCTAAGACCAGTAGGAAGCTGGAGAGCAAGTGAACTTTTTGATATCGTCTACACACATCAGCTTTTAAAGGAACAAAACAGGGAGAACAGAGACATAAAGAGATTGGGGAGATAAGATGAAGACACTCAGTGCAATGGAAAAAAGCAGCATCTAAGTTTATCCTTATGGTGTGAAATAAGGGGAAAGAAGAAATAAAAGAAGTACACCAAAATAATATGTTTTGTGTTAGGGCCTTAAGATATTTGGTAAAATTTCCTTTTTTTCATATTTTCCAAATTTGGGGGGTTTTGAACCAGGGCAGGAACTATCCTCTTTCACCTCTGCATCTCCAGCACAGAACATGGTATTTGGCATAGCACAGGCATTTAATAAAATTTAAAATACCACTCCTACTGTTGTCATAGTGTTGGGAAGTTTTTATCTCCAACTCAGGAGATGCACAGACCCCATATCTTATTGTATCATTGAATAGTGGTGTTAACTTTCACTAATATTTAAAATACTAAAATGTTACATAATAGTATCCTCATATTAAGGTATCTGGGAGCAGGGAGGAGGTAAAAAAAAAAGAAATAAAGAAATGAATCATTAATTAATTTTTTTTTTTACTTTATTTTTTCAGTGACCTGAGTTTCTGAGAGGCTGAGAAGCTTTTCACTGACCCAGTACTAGGGGGAGCCTCAGCAAATCCTACTTAGATGAAGCATGGCTTTATTGTGGAGCAGAAATGTAATTTCCCACGGCAACTGGGGTCAGTCATGCTGGCCAATATAGGAACCCCTCCTCTTCCTGTTGATTTGTTCACAGAAAAAGTTCAAAAAGGCCAGAGAACAACCTCAGCTTACAAATTACCAGAACCATACTACTACTCTTGGGGTAGTACTACCTACAAACCCACCAAGCCTAAGATTGCTAGGATAAGAAGCAAAACGTCTTCAAATGTGTTGTTAAGGATAATAGTATGAAAGTCTGTTCCCATGTTCACATGAAACAGTACATTCTGGCTTTGTGGTTTAGCTACTGGTTTATAGTACTTCTCACATTCTGTAGGTTAGTACCCCATGTTCTTATGGTGTGTTTCCCACATGGTGCCATTCATGGGACCTTCATAACCATTTCTTCATTCTGTCAAGCCAGTTGCTTCTGTGTAGTGGAGAGACTGGTAAGATCAGTGAAGACTGTGGGTACGAGCCCATGACTACTCTCTCTTTACTGTAAAGTGAGTTTCTCGGTCAACAGAGATGGTGTTTCAGATATCGTGGTATGGATAAGCATAACGTATTTTTGAACTAAGAACATATTGGTACTGAAAGAGCAGTTTGTGCTAGGAAGGCTAATCCACACTCAGAATTTGTGCCTACCCCTGTTAAAACCAAGGGTTTTCCTCTCTGTGAGAGGAGGGGGGCAATGATATGGTATTCTAACAGGTATCTGACCACTTTCCTCTGGAATGATGCCATATCTGGAACTTAGAGTGGGCTTCCAGTCTTGACAAGTTAGGCACTCCGCATGGTGCAACCAGGTCAGCATGGATGAGGGGGAGTCCACAATGCTGAAACTATGCATAGACTTCATCTCTGCTGACATGCCCACTTCATACATGGGCCCACTGAGCAAGCCCCTGGGTGTGCAAGGACTCCACAAGACATTCTTTCTTATCTACTTGATTTATAAGAGCTTCCTCTGCAATGGATACCCTCAGACATGAATCAATGTGGGATATGTGTCTTCACTCTCTTTACCTATTCTAGGTTCTGGTTCCTTTCTTCCTTATATATCTCTTTGTCCTCAATATTCCAATCTTTTTCTTTTCCCCAAGCAGTCAGCCAACCCATTAGCCACTGCTTTTGTGTCTGTAATGTAGGTCTACAATTCGGACCATCTTTCCTTCCCCCGATGGATTGGACAACCAATCGTAGTGCCTAAGGTTCTTTCTATTGGAGTAGTCTCCTTCGTTTCTTTCTTTCTCTTTTTTTTAACTATTATTTTTTCAGCGATCCAAGATTCATTGTTTATGCCCCACACCCAGTGTTCCATGCAATATGTGCCCTCCTTAATACCCACCATCAGGCTCACCCATCCTCCCTCCCCCCTCCCCTCCATAACCCTCAGGTTGTTTCTCAGAGTCCATAGTCTCTCATGGTTCATCTCTGCTTCCAATTTCCCCCAATTCGCTTTTCCTTTCCTTCTCCTAGAGTCCTCCATTTTATTCCTTATGTTCCAAAAGTAAGTGAAACCATATGATAATTGACTTTCTCTGCTTGACTTATTTGACTCAGCATAATCTCCTCCAGACCCATCCATGTCGATACAAAAGTTGGGTATTCATCCTTTCTGATGGCCGTGTAATATTCCATTGTATATATGGACCACATCTTTATCCATTTGGCTGTTGAAGGGCATCTTGGCTTTTTCCACAGTTTGGTGATTATGCCCATTGCTGCTATGAACATCGGGGTACATATGGCCCTTCTTTTCACTACATCTGTATCTTTGGGGTAAATACCCAGTAGTGCAATTGCCAGGTCATAGGGTAGCTCTAGTTTTAATTTTTTGAGGAACCTCCACACTGTTTTCCAAAGTGGCTGCACCAACTTGCATTCCCACCAACAGTGAAAGAGGGTAAAAAGATTTTCTTTATCTACTTGAGAGAAAGAGAGCACAAGTTGGGAGAAAGGCAGAGGAACAAGCAGACGCCCTGCTGAGCAGGGAGCTCAGTGTGGAGCTCAATCCCAGGATCCTGAGATCATGACCTGGGCCAAAGTCAGACACTTAACTGACTGAACCACCCAGGCACCCCTCGTTTCTTTCTTTCAAAGACATCTCAGAGTGGGGGAAGTGTAGCAGCCATCTACTTCCAACATATGCTCTCATACTTTGCAGGCCTGTCTTTAAACCAGGCCCACACTTTTTCTTCCTCCATTAACCGGTCATAGGAAACCTTTCATGAAGCCAAAGGTGTGAGTTGAGGGAGAGGGAGCAAAGCAGTAGATGAGGCTCTAGGGGAGTCTTACCATCTGTAAGTGTAGTTTATTTGTATCTCCCAGACAACTGAGGCCTCATTCTATATATCCCATTTATCCTTTTAATGCAATGCTACTGTATGTGCCAATTTCATGCTTCAATATATCAAATAACATCAAGGTCAGGATGAGCAGCTCAGGTCTCATAGTCACTTGGTGTCTCATGGCTAGACATTCAGTTTCTACCAGGGTCCAGTAAAATGCTTTTCAAATAGAGAATAATCATCACAGAAGAAGTCCTCATTACAAACGCTAGGAGTCAAGCACCTTTTGGAGCTTGCCAGAGGCTTCACACAGTATCGCTGTTTGCTATAGATGTTTTCAATACCATTGGCCCTGCAGCATCAAAAAGCTTTGTAATGCTTTACACCACAGACTGGACTTGTTACAGAGCATTATTATGCTCTAAGCCCCATTCAAAGCTGTCTTCATTACGAGTTACTCAATAAACAGGTCAGAGGAGCATGACCAAATATGATGTATGTTGCTTGCAACACACAAAAAGACCCACAAGTGCCGTGCTCCTTTCTTCATGGTGCATGGTGCATGATGAGAGGCAAAGAAAATGGGTTTTAATTGCAATGGCATAATGCTGATAAGCAAAAGGCCACTGGAGCCTAGAAACTTCATCAATGTGCTAGGGATCTGAAATCTAACAGGATTTGTCCCCTATCTCCCGACATGGATGTATCTTATTAAGGTATATGGGGTGTTTGATGTTCCTGCTAACCATAACCAATTAGCATAATGTCATCAATGTAACAGACTAGGGTGATATTTAGTAGGTTATCAGAATAATCATGGTCCTTCCAGACTACAGTGACAAAGACCAAGAGAACTGACATAGCTCTGGGTCAAGACAATAAAGATATACTGTTTCATTGTACGAACAGGATGATTTTGATTTTGCCTACTAATTGGATGGAACAAAAAACACTTGCTTGGTCGTAGCTGCATGTGCCAGGAACTATGTTGGGTTGCTCCAGGAAAGATGTTCCCTACTTCCAGAACCATAGCTGGGAGTAGCAGCACCATTGGTTAAATCTGTGGTAACTAACTGTCATACTCTGTGATCTAAATGCCTTTTGTAGCAGCCAAACAGATGAGTTAAATAGGACTTGGGTAGGAATCATGACTCCTACGATCTCTCAAATCTTTGCTGGAAGTGCTAATTTCTGAATCATGTGTCTTGTTCTGGGGATAGTTGTCCATTCACATTAGTTGCAAGGCCTTTCACTGGGTCTTGACCCTCCCAATTATCATAGCCCTTACTCTGACAATTCTGTAAATATATTCCCACTATATAGTCTAGGACTGGGGAGAAATGACAAGTGGTGTTTGGGCCACTGGATTCACATGAGACATTCTAGATCCATGATCTCATCTATTACCTTGTCTCTATAAGGCCCCACCCTGAAACGTGGCCCATGGTGATATTTCAGGTCTACAGATGTTAGCTTCAATTAGAAACCAGTATCTAATTACCATGGAAGACATAGCTACTATCTTTTTTTTTTCCCAGTATATAACACCCTAGTAAGTGGGTGAGAAAGATTCACATTGATACATGTGGAGAAACACAACAAGGTCCTTCTTCAAGGAGGGTCAGTCTCACCCATGACTGAGAGGTTGTGGATATGTGAATTGGTTTTTGTTTAGGGATTAAGTAAAAAGCTGAAAATCTCCACTGCAAGGACTCAAGTCATATTTCTTCCCAGTAGTCTTAGAATTTTTACTGTTTAAAGCAGTACCTTAGAGATTATTTTTTGTGGGGGGATACTGTGGTCAATTAACCTCCTTCACAGATCCCTGAGAGGTAAAATGCTTTTGTGACCACTCCATCCCTGTGTCTACCCTGTTACCCATCTTTTATGGTGAAGAGCTGCCACCTAGCTTATGTTGTGTGGGATCCCATTAACTCCACCAAGATCAGGAAATCCAGTTCCCAAATCTCCAGCCCACAGGAGACAGCCAACACAATGTGCTTTAAGGATGCTTCCGCTCCTCTCACCAGTGAATGTGTTATTGCCTTGGAGAAGGGTATGTCTCTAGTCTCTCCTGGGATGATATGGTTAGGGGCAAGCTAAAGAGATGGCACATCGTAGATTCATTCTTACATTCCCATCTCCCTGAGCCTTCAGACTCCCTTTTCTGAAACATATCAAGGAAGTTCCAGTATTTAAACTTCATTAACTTATACTCTTTGAGTCTAAGCTTCTGTGATCCAACCTAGGAGATCATGAATGCCCAGGGAACATGGCTCAACCAACATGTTCAATCCCAAATCCTAGAAGGATGCTCACATGTTCACAAATTTGGCCCATTAGAACCTACTATTCTTTCCTCCTTAGACTAAAAAACTCCTTGTAATTCAGTCCCACCCTGCTGTCCAGACCTTGAAACTCTTCTGGTGAATAAGTTCTTTCTTGTAGGAACAATATTCTGCTTCTCGATCCTTGCCCTTTTGAGTCTGGTAATGGGCCTGGAGACAAGGAGATGTGTTGGGAGGGAGTCCTGGGATAATCAACTTCAGCTTCCAATGCAACTGTCCCTCAGATGACAAGGGTGTTGACGGTGGCTGCGGAATGGGAGTCAGAGAGGTGCATGGCTGGAACTGACTCGTAGACAAAGGAAGCTGAGAGGAATTTGAAAAATTCAAGGATTTAAAGTTTTAGTCTTACCCTTACCCATACCTGCTCTAACATCCTCACCCCACATCTCAGGATCACATACTTTTCCCCACCAGTCTTTTACCTGTGGTGTAGCATTGCACCAGATGTGCAATGATTGGTGCTACAAAGACATGTAGCTTGGTCCTCACCATAGCTGCCTTATGAAAGCAGCTGAGGAGCTTCTTCAAACACAGCATGAAGCCCTCCTGTGTCCCCCATGTTCTCTGCTTAATGTTTACAGCTTGCAAATTCTCCTTCCCCCCAAGAATACCTCCTAGGGCCAACAGAAGAGACCATGTGAATTCACAATATTTGACAATTATCACCACAGCAACAAAGTATCCCAGGTACTGCATGTCATCCATGCTATTGCTGATGAAAAATTAAATAATCATGATGCATGTCACGGCTTACCATGGGTCACCCATATCCATCTCCCCTTGGCAAGGAGGTTATCCCTATTAGTCAAACATATGAGCAACTGAATCCCAGAATCCAATATTGAAGGTCTCTGTTCTGGGACCTCATACGATACCATTTATTGCTTTAATCAGAATCCCAATGGGAGATAAATGGCAAGCTTTAGCTAGACTAATTTGATAAAAGCTTAATAAATGTACTACTTTACAAAGACAAGAGAAGAGTGCAATACAGCCACATAGTACATTACCCCAGGGTGGTGGCAGCCCCTAAGTCTGGAGGGTGGATGGAAGGAAAAAGTTACTGGCACCTGGAAGGAGAAAGTCACACAAGTCACGTGGAGAGGAGTTCCTTGACAGGAGCTGTGATCTTTAGCTGAAGAATGAAGTCTGCCTGCAGTGACTCTGCAGGAAGGGAGCGAGGAGAAAAATTAACCCAATACCATTCTACTCCCTCCTTCTGCAACCCTGCTGGGATTTCCCATTAGCCAAATGCCAACTGGACACTCGAGGAAAAGAAAGTGTTGATGTGTCCCTGCCAGTCGGACTCCCAGGACACAGAGTAGGGTAGAGGGGAATGGATGTAGAAAGACAGCAAAGGTGTCCAACAGAGTGGGGGACAGCACTGTGTAAGTTTGCCCTAGTGACATGATTCAGATAAGTAATAGATACTTGGGGTGCGGTGGGGAGCTAAAATAAATATAACAAAATGTTAATGTTTTTATTACATTACCGTTAGATTACAGATGGTTTCATTAACTTCATAAACCTATTGTTCAAATTGCAATGGGATCTATGCTCTAAGCTCTTTAAGAAGAGACACCACACCTTTCAAATAAAGCTCTTTCCCCACAGCACCTACTATGATAATTTGGAAATAACAGGGACTTACTTAATTTTAGAAATAATAAAACATACAAAACATGCATTTAGAAACTGAAAAATACCTAGTTTTTCAAGGGTATACAGGAAAAAAAATACTTTTTAAAATTGACAATATGCTAGGCCATAAAGCAAGTCTGACGCCATGTGATTAGCTGCCGCTTCTTCCTCCCACATTCCCTCCGTTCTTTCCACTGCTAAGGAGACCTCTCCCATTCTGATCATCATTGTGAGATGCTTTCCTTTTAGTGGGACTTTGAAAAGAGGAGATAGCGTATCTTTAATGCCAAAGGCTTTGTGCGCTAAAAAATACTTGAAATTATATTTTTCTTGTTATCACCTTCAACAATGAAACCATGATTACTCCCCTATATAATGAAGACAGGAGCAAGCGTCTCTCTCCATGAATGTTTCTCTGCCTACTTTCCTGTTTTGCTTATAGATTTTGGAGTTTAGTCCTGGACTATTATTATTAAATATTGCACTGACTTTTAAACTCTCTTTATATTTACTTTTTTTGTGAATACATTTGAGCTCTCTTTTGTGAATACATTAACCAAAGTCACTAAGAGTCATTTCGATTTTTAATTGGTTTTAATCTCACAGAACCTTTTCAGGAGGAGACTACACCGGACAGTTGCTGGAAATCCTGCAGAACCACCACCCTGTTGATGAGGGTGAGAAGAAAGAAAAGCACAGTTTCTACAGATGTCCAGTGATAATGGTACCCCCCCCTTGAGTATATGCCCAACAACTTCTGTTGTTTTCTACATCAGGCAACAAAACTACTAACTGTGAGGTGATATGATAAAGGGCATGTGCTTTGGAGTCAGACCTTCCTACATCTAAATCCAGCTGTAATATGACTAACCGTGTGAATCACTTAAACAATACCCTTAAACCTCAATTTATACACCTGTAAAATGATGACAATAGTACTTGCCTCAGAGGTAAATTAAATTAAATAATGCACTAGTACATTAAATAATGCAGAGAAAATACTTCTTGCAAAGCTCAGCACATAATAAATCTTTAATAAATGCTTGTTCTCCTTCTTACTAATTGTGGTTGGAAAGTGTCTCCTTCATAAACAGATAGGCCATATTATTGCACTGGGTACAACCATCCTCTACTCATTAGATCAAGGACCTATCAAGAAGGCCTGCCTGCTATAGTCATAATGTAGAGAATGTAAGGCCCAGAAGGCCAGGTGCTTGTCTTTCTGATATGCCGAAATTTCCTAAGCCTGTAGAATGGTGTTTGGCATATGATAAGTACTGAGTAAGTATCTATGGAGTAAATAAAAAGAACTTCTAAATTAGATATAATTCTGCTTGAATCCTGGCTCAACCATTACTTAGCTTGTAACTTTGGGCAAGTCATATAACTTCTCTATCCCTTAGTTTTTTCAGCTATAATAATAAGAAAATACAATCATGTCTAACTAGCAGAAATGGTCACACACAGTAACACCTTATGTTAAAATCCTTAATAAACTCTATGTCAAGATTTGAATGTCCATGTTATTGTGGTCATATAGAAATATCAAAAAGTCCTTCTAAATAAGTGATTATTCTCCCTGATTTTGGCCCACCTCTCTCTCTGCATGAACCTTCTGACTCCAAAACACTGAGAATATTCGGAATCCCAACCTGACCTCCTCTGCATCCCACCCCATCTAAGCCAAGCTGTCAGCTCTTGGCTTCAAGACTCTATCCTCATCTCTGATTCTGGAGCCCTGAGCTTAGGGGTTTGACTTGGTGTGCTTGATGTTTGAATTCATGATGCCCCAGAAAGACTGATTTTATATGACTCTCTGGTTCTCAGTACCCTTGGCTGAGTCAGTTAGGATTTCTCACTCTTGTTTTTGCCCTATGGAACCAGTACCCATTTCTAACCTCCTGAGCCCACCACAACCCATCACTCCCACATGCATGCATGGGGTAGACCAAAAGAGTGAGTCTGGTTAGCTCATGCTCCTAAAATCCAAACTTCTGTGAGACTATAAGTCTTCTTTTTGGATCAAATGGATTTGGGGCAAAGGAAGAATATGAGGATCTCGAAGAAATTTTTTTTTAATTGGGTAATTACCCAATATAGCAGCCAACAAAATAGGACACAGACAAGTGCTTGGTAGAATGTGGTGGAAGGAAAAACAGTAATTCTCTGTGCATGTTGTAGTGGGCAGAATTAGTGATAGGCTCCCAAGGGAGAGTCAGGGTCACCCCAGAACATTCACCAGAGACGTCTGCGCCGATGAAGACATCTGCTCAAAGGCACCACAGTGGGAGTGTGAAAGAAGAGAAGGTTAGAATGAATTAAAATAAAAAACTGTTGAGAAAAATTAGTATACTCTCGAACATCTAATTAAATGCTGTTGGAACCTTTACTCCTATAGGCTCTCTGCAGATGTTGTACATATTTTACTCAGTTCAAGGTACAACTTAATGGCAAAGGTCCAGCAGAACTTAGTCTATCTGCAAATGTCACTGTGTTCTCATTGTGTGCCCAGCTCTGTGCTAAGTCCTCTAACCATCTCACAGTAAAGATTTCTGTCCTACAATCAAAATGAGATGGGAAATGCTAGAAGTAAAATGTAGGGATGATCACAAGAGATGTGGTCCATAGCAAACATGTGATCAACACTGTCAGAGTAATTAGTGCATTGAATCTTTAACGAATATTTCCTGAGCTCCTGTGGTTTGCCAGGCACTGGTCCAGGCACTGAAGACAGAGAGGTGAACAAGACACCCAACCACCCTTATGGAGCTTATATTCAAGGGCACTGAGGTAGACAATATATAGATAATGGTAAGTGCAGGATGAGAAAATGGAGAGTAGGGGAGGTGGCTAGAAGTGGCCAGAGGAGACATCTGCAGAGGTCTTATTTGAGCAGGAACCTACATGAAGTGGCTGAGTCATGTAATAGTCTGAAAGAAGAGTGTCCCTGATATAGGGGACACAGAAGCACTGATCAAAAGCAAGCTTAAGTATAGCACATATGATGTGCAGTGTGGAGCAAGTGTAGCTAGAGCAGAATGTGCTAGAGGGAGTGAAGTGGATGATGAGTTCAGGGAGGAAGACAGGGCCAAACTTACAGAGTCTAAATAAGTTACGGTAAGAAACTTGGGGATTTGGAGAATGGGACTCAGATAAGCATATTTGCTTGTGACCAGATATTAATTGGCATTTTCTCTGTGGTCTCCATGCTTGACTAAAGGCCCATAGTTAAAAACAGTAGGATCAAAGTATGTTCACCTTCTATATCTGCCACGTTTCCCCTCACAGACCTTATAAAGAGATAGAAGACCTGATCATTCTACTCTCACCTCCACCATCCCAACCAACCCATGGAAGAGAGGATTAAAATTTGAAAAAATCATTGGTCTCATCAAGAGCATGGTTGCATTTTTCCTGCCCTGAGATGGAACCACTCTTACTCAAAGAAGGGTGAGAGGATTTCTAAAGAAAACCCCACTGTGATGCAGATTTGCTCCCAGGAAGGGAACTGACATCTAATTCTCCAGTTGGGACACTATCTGAGCTGCAGGCATCTGTATCCTCATCTCAATCTCCCATAGGACAGAGAAGAAGGAAAATTCTGGAAGAGACAAGAGGCGCTGGAACGTTTATATGTGGAAAGTAACCAATTCTCTCCAGAAGATTTCCAAAAAGAAAGTGGTGCCTTGATTGGTAGTGAAAGATGGATGGGACAGACAGGGAGTGAAAGGGACTCAAAAGATGTGTATCCACAACAGGACACACTAGCTCATCCCTATGAAAACCGCTGGTCAGTTGTCACAGTCACCTTTAGGCTCCCCAGTCTAGTGGTAAGGAGGCAGAAGATTTAGACATCTTCTGTGAGAGTGGAAACCTTCATGCGGTTTCCTCTCATAGAGAAGGGACACATTGCTTCCTCCGTAGGAAGAGAATAGAACTTGTTCGAAATTTTCCCACAGAAAAGGTTTCTAGGCTATCCTACCCCTTTTACATTTGTGAGGTTTATCAAGTATCCTTTCGGAGTCAACCTTCAGCATGAATGGTGTGCACCAGAGGCATCAAAACCCCAGAACAAAGAATAAAACTCAGAGGACTGACATTATCCAACTTCAAGAATTACTACAAAACTATAGTAACCAAGTTACTGTGATACTGGGGAAAGAATAGACAGACCAATGGAACAGAAAAAGGAACCCAAAAATAGACCCATACAATTAAAGTCAACTGATTTTTGATAGAGGAGCAAAGGCAATACAATGGAGAAAGGATAGTCTTTCCAACAAGTGGTACTGGAACAACTGGACATTCACTCCACATTAAAAAAAAATGTCTAGACACAGATCTTATTCATTTCACAAAATTCATCAAAATGGGTCACAGACCTAAGTGTAAAATGCAAAACCATAAAATTCTAGAAGGTAACATAGAAGAAAACCCAGGGGATTTGGATTCGTGATGAGTTTTTAGATACAACACCAAAAGCAAATTCAGGAAAGAAAAAATTTACAAGCTGGCCTTCATAAAAATTAGAAACTTCTGCCTGTGGGAGATACTCTTAAGAGATTACAAAGGCAAGACATAGACTAAGAAAAAACGTTTGCAAAATACATAACTGAGAAGGAACTTGTATCAAAAATTACAAAGAACTCTTTTTTTTTAAAGATTTTTATTTATTTATTTATTTCACAGAGGGAGAGAGATCACAAGGAGGCAGAGAGGCAGGCAGAGAGAGGGGGAAGCAGGCTCCCTGCTGAGCAGAGAGCCCGATGCGGGCCTCGATCCCAGGACCCTGAGATCATGACCTGAGCCGAAAGCAGAGGCTTTAACCCACTGAGCCACCCAGGCGCCCTACAAAGAACTCTTAAAACTCAACAATAAGAAAACAAGCAACCAGATTTTAAAAATGGGCAAAATATCTGAACAGATACCTCATTAAAGAGATATATAAATGGCAACTCAGCATATGAAAAGATGCTCAACTCGTAAATCATTAGGGAATTGCAAATTAAAACCAGAATGAGATGCCTCTGACATACCTATTAGAATGGCTAAAATTCAAAACACCAAGGACACCAAATGCTGACAAGCAGGTGGAACGACAAGAAATCAACATTCACTACTGGTGAGAATGCAAAATGGAAGAGCTGCTTTGGAAGACAGTTCGGTGGTTTCTTTCAAAGTTAAACACAGACAACTCACCACTCGCATTTACCCGAAAGAGTTGGAAACATGTCCTCATAGAAACCTGCACACAAATGTTTATATCAGCTTTATTCATAATTGTCAAAAACTAGAAGCAATGGAGATGTCCTTTAGTAGATCAATGGCTACACACACCATGTTAGATCCATACAATGTAATATTATTCAGCATAAAAATAAATGAGCTATCAAGTCACAAAACTATGGGAAGGAGCATTAAATGCATATTGCTAAATGAAAGAAACCAATCTAAAAAGGCTATGTACGATATTATTCCACTTGTACCGCATTCTGAAAAAAGAAAAACTATAGCAACAGGAAAAAGAACACTGGTTGCCAGGGATTTGAGGGAGGAGAGGAGACATGAGTAAGTAGAACACATGGATGTTTGGGGACAGCAAAACCATTCAACAGAATACTGTGACAGTGGACACATGTCACTCTACCTTTGTCAAACCCATAGACTGGTTCAACACAAAGAGTAAATCTTAACACAGATTATGGACTTTAGTTAATAATAATGTATCCCTATTAGTTCATTAATTTTAACACTAATGATGGGGGAAACTGTGGAGAGAGGGTATGTATAGGAACTCCTGGTATCATATGCTCAGTTTTCCTACAAACCTAAAGCTCTTGTAAAAAATAAAGCATATTGATAAAAATGTCTGCTTGGGCCTTTTTTTTTAAAGGTTTCCATAGCATGAGATGAAAATCAGCCCAGAGATCGGAAGTGAAAATCCAGAGACTCAGAGGCTGTGGGTCCATTGGCAAGTCGCTTCCGTGCTCTAGACCTCAGTTTCCCCATGTGTCAGGAGACACAAGAGCTGTTGCCCTGCTCATGTCAGAGCCACAACAAGCCACAGGTGAGGTGATGGATGTGGAAGCTTCATGAAGTGTAAAAAGTGCTAGACAAATACAAAAGTTAATTTGAATAATGATTATGCTTCATATAGATGCAAGCCACAATTATTCACAGACTGCCTATCCCAGCCCAGGAGTGAAGGGGAAATGGATGTTAGTGACTGCCAGCATGGAGTTCCTCACTTGACGGGTAAGGAAAATGGGGCAAGAAAGGGTACGGGGCTCATCCAGGTCAGTGGCAGAGCTGAGATTAACACCGACAATTCTGCCTCTGCTCTGTCGGTTTCTCTCTCTTTCCTTTAGCAGAGAGGCCTCCGGGCTGTTTTTTGGGTCATTGCTGTCTCTTGCCAGAAAAGGATCCAGAACAATCAGAAGAGAATAGTCTGACTGCCGGTTTGGGTCTTAGTAAGATAAATGGCTTTGTCCAGGAAGAAGAATATGCTAACCTGAAGGTGATAGAGGATTACTGGCTCTGCATTTCTGAGTACAGGCAAAACCACCAAACCAGCTCACATTCACCAGCGGCTCAATACACACCTGGACCTGGGCTAAGCATTTCACCTGCATATGTGTCTCACCTTATCCTCACTACATTCCTGTGAGTTGGATGTCACTACTGACTCCATTTTATAGATGAAAAACTAAGGATTACAGATGTTGTAGAAGTTGCACCTGTGGAGATTCCTCAAAAAATTAAAAATAGAGCTACCCTATGACCCTGCAATTGCACTACTATTTACCCCAAAGACACAGATGTAGTGAAAAGAAGGGCCATATGTACCCCAATGTTCATAGCAGCAATGTCCACAATCACCAAACTGTGGAAAGAGCCCAGATGTCCTTCGACAGACGAATGGATAAAGATGTGGTCCATATATACAATGGAATATTACTCAGCCATCAGAAAGGATGAATACCCAATTTTGTATCAACATGGACGGGAGTGGAGGAGATTCTGCTGAGTGAAATAAGTCAAGCAGAGAAAGTCAGTTATCATACGGTTTCACTTACTTGTGGAACATAAGGAATAAAAAGAAGGACACTAGGGGAAGGAAAGGAAAAGTGAACTGGGGTAAATAGGAAGGGGAGATGAACCATGAGAGACTGTGGACTCTGAGAAACAAACTGAGGGTTATGGAGGGGAGGAGAGAGGGGGGATGGGTGAGCCTGGTGGTGGGTATTAAGGAGGGCACGTATTGCATGGAGCACTGGGTGTGGTGCGTAAACAATGAATCTTGGATCACAGAAAAAATAAAATTAAATAAATAAATAAATAAATAAATTTTAAAAAATCAAGTTGCACCAAGTCACAGGCTCTAAGAGATAAAGGTGGAGACTCATCGCAGCCGGTGTGACTCTCAGTTTCCCGATTGCAGCCACTGGGCACATTACCTTCTGCTAAATCCTAAAGTCCCTGGAGTTGCCATTCCAGGCTCTTGCACAGAAATCTGGAGAGAAGTTTGGGTCTGTAGTTCTGAAGGGCAAACTTTACTGCCTCTCTGCTGTCTTTTGCCTGAACTTTGCTCCCACTGTGTCCCCTTCCCCAGTGATAACCTGTCCCTTGCCTGTTCAAACTGTACTCTTTTGTTACGGATATCCTAAAATTGCCCCTCCAGCAGGTCTTTCCAGCCTCTCAGTCAAAAATGGATTTTCTTCCTACTTTGAGTCCCTCTGGCACTCACTTCTGTATCTTCCGTGGGGCTCCCACAGAGCTCAGCCTTCTGCTAACTCTTATTTTTTTCATTTGCTGTGTAGACCTTTAGGAACATTCATCTTATCTCATCAGCCACATCAGAAGTTCCTCAAGGGCAATGTCAACGGCTGTTTCTCTTGGGTCCTCCTCTATGTCTAGTACATGGCCAATGGATCGTCAAAAGTCACATTTTGAAATGAATTTTTAAAAATGAATAAAATAAGAACAACAGGAGGAAGCTACTAGGAGGTAACCTTCAGTTACATGGAGGGATAACTTCCTGCACTGACAGGTTTTTATTTAACAGTGGAAAGAACATCCTTGAGATGTCAGTGTTTAACCATCATCAGAGGTGCTTGCACAAAGGATAGCTCAGGGATATTTTGGGTGGGATTCCTGCTTTGGGGAGGTATGGAATGAGGAGGTGGTAGAGTGAACTTCCAAGACCTCTTCTAGCTCTAAGAGTCTAGAATCCCGTACCTGAATGAGTGAGTGAGTGAATGAATGAATTTGCAGATGTCAGTCATTCACACTTGGACTCTCCCCCACAGCGACTGAGACATAGGGCTCTGCATAACTCAGTCTTTTATCTGAAAAACACTGAAGTGAAGTAAGTGGAGAGCAGATCTTATTTCCTCTATTTTCCAGATGAGGAAACAGACTTATTGAAGTAAAAATAATTTGCCTGAAGTCAGAAGTTGGTTGCACACCAGAGCCAGCACGCACATTCCCATGGCAGCTCAATTTTTGCTTCAAAAGCTCAGACAGCTCACCAGAGCCCCCACATCTGCTCTCCTCCTTTGAAACGTAGAGGGGAAACTGGAAGAAATCCTGGAGAAATCTCAACTTCTCCCTGTTTTGCACCCTCAGCCACAAAGCCATTTGGGTTTTGCCTTGAGTATTTCTCAGCTTGGTCTCCTTCCCTCCATAAACACTGCACTGGCTTCATGGTCTCCTATGCAAAGGAAGGCTGTGGAATTGGACAGGCTGGATTCACTTCTCAGCTCTGCCTCAATGACCATGTCACTCAACCTCTCTCAGCATCAGGTGGAGTGCCATAGTTACTGCCCACCTCATGGGGCTGTGGTAGGGATGACATGAACATATATGGAAATAGGTAGATAGATGGGGCTTAGAGCAATGGTTGGCACATAGTACACACTCAATACATGTTGAATACTGCCTATTTATTAGTGGCTAGGGGGTGCTTTTTCCTGACCTTGGGTAAGTTGTATAATAACCCCAAGGCTCAGTTTCCACATCTGTAAAGCAGAAACAATGTTAATAGTGACCCCCAACTCCCAAGGATTTTTGTGAGGAACAGACATGTTATGGTGTATGCAAAACACTTCGAAATCGCTTGACAGGTTGCAGGTGCTCTGACACGGTCACTATGACTGCTTTTACTGGCAAGTGACGACTACACACACACAGACTCTTGCATGTGCTTCATGGTATGTGTTCTGCCCTTGGGAGTTACCTCTGCAGTCAAATCATCCCACCTTAGACCTCTACATCTATCATTTCCTCATCACAATTTTTTTTTAAGATTCCTACTTTCATTCCTTCCATAATCAAAGCCCTTTTTGTGTTAGAAACTTCCATACTCTTTGCCTTTTCCCTTACCAGACATGATGGTGTTAATCAAGTTTGTGCGGTGCCTCAAGGCAACACCTGAGCACGGCAATCACGTCAGAGATACACATGAACAAGTCCACAGTAGAATCTGACCAACAGTGATTCTCCCAGGTGGAGGCGACAGAAGGGCTGGTTTCAGTCCAAAATAGAGATGTAACAGTGTGTGGGAAAGCCAGAGGTTGGTGAGCAGATGGCTCCATATTGTGATAGCCTGGAAGGTTGTTTACAGAGATATCCCAGTCACTGCAACTTCACACCCTAGTGTTCAGCTCAGCCCCTGCCTCATGAAAGGTGCTCATCGAAAGTTGGTCAGTTTACACACTTTGAAGCAAGCTTCTCTATCTGCAGATCTGGCCAGAAGCGGTGACACAATAAGAATAAGTTCCATGTTACAGATGATGTCCCAAGAGTGGTTGAGCCCCTTTCCATTCTTCAAAGGCCAGTTCAATGGCCAACCCTTTCATGAAGTCTTCTTGATTTACCCTAAACTGAAACACAAATCCATTTAATTGAATTCATGGAGGCCCTAAAAAAAAGTCTCTTTACAATGATGATGTCATTCCTGTAGAACTTCAAGAATCCTTGAGGACAGGGTCCACATCTGCACTTAGGAAATACGAGGGAAAATCTTTTGTGTGAATAAATAGAGGAGAAGTGGCATAACAGGAACCAGAACCTGGGGTCCTGTCTCTTTCTGAGAGACCATGCTGCCTCCCAGCAAAATGAGCTCTCCTGATCTCCCCCTCAGGGCTCGAGGCTCAACAGGACTGCATCCCAATGGTCATCTGAGTAAGTCATCTATGCTAACATGCTCTTAAGCTAATGGGTTGCTCCAGATAGGTGTTAATGGTTCTGTGAAAACTAAGGGTAGAGGAAATTTTGGGGGGAGGGAATGGGAAGAAGGGCCCTGACCCTATAATTCAGTGGGCCTTTCCCGTGGCTCAGCTTTAACCGAAGCAGAATTTAGATGTATGGTAAGTACCTGTGGAGAATGGAGAGGCATAGCTATAATGGGATAAATTAACAGGCTCCTGCAAGAGAAAATGCCCATCGTAATGACCTTGGCCAGCTCTCAGCTAGGGAGATCCTGAATGCAAATGCACTAAAAATAAGGAAGTGGGCCTCCTCCTCGCTGCTCTTTACATAATCTTCCAACAGCCACTCTGCCTGTGCACTAGCACTCCATCTTCCATATTCTTCCTCCTCCTTTTCCTCTTCCCCTCCACAGTCTCTCAAAGACAGGACGAAGTGCAGGTCCTAATTTCAGGCCCTAAACTCTGTATGGCCCATCCTGCAACCTACCAGGCCCCAGCTGGTATCACTTGACCGTCACCTACAGACTGGGTTGTCCTTGTGCTGGCATATCTCCCTAGGAAGGAGGAGTCGTGTGGTTTCAGGAATCTCTTGTTTAATCACAACCTAAGGATGCTTGGCTGCTTTTCTTGCTAACCCATGTCCCAATTCTGGAAACCAAGCCTCTGTCTGCTCCCTGGGTCCCAGACACCACTTAATGCCTGTTACCTGGGGCCTGAGCTTTGTTTGGATGAACACCATGTTTCATTTCCATTTTTTTTT
The DNA here is from genome assembly GCA_002007465.1 of Ailurus styani. Lineage (NCBI taxonomy): Eukaryota > Metazoa > Chordata > Mammalia > Carnivora > Ailuridae > Ailurus > Ailurus styani. The sequence continues at coordinate 1,758,454 of LNAC01000075.1, forward strand.
GGAAAGATTTATTTATTTGTTTGTTTGTTTGTTTGTTTATTTATTTATTTATTTATTTATTTATTTGAATGGGGTGGGGCAGAGGGAGAGAGAATGAATTTCAAGCAGACTCCTAGCTGGGCACAGAGCCTGATGTGGAACTCAGTCCCATGACCCTGAAATTATGACCTGAGCAGAAACCAAGAGTTGGACACTTTATCAACTGAGCTACACAGATGCCCCTGTTCCAGCTGTTCTAAGACATCCTGCTTTGTAGACTGTCAGTGAACTTCAAGTACTATCCCCATCCCTACCCTTGCTTGAAATCTGTCAGGGGGCTTCCTACTTCTCTTGGACACTAAAATACTACACAGGAAGTTCAAGGTCCTGCAAGAACTGGTCCTGCTCACTGCCACATCTCACACCACATCCTTCAGTGTCCAGCGGCTCTGACCTTTCAGTTCTGGTAGAGCATGCTTACCACAGGGCTTTTGCATGTCCTCATCCCTCTGTTGGAGCCTTACCTTGGAAACAGCAACCCAGCGGAGTGGGGAGATGTTTTAAAGTCTAGGAAAGTAAAGCCAAGAGCTGAAAAAAGGTGACCTAGTTTATGTACTTTCTTCCCAGGACCAACATGCATTGGGGGTGCAGAGGATGTAGAAGGACCAATTTAGGAAACAGAGGCAGAGTAATGGACCCTATTAGTCCTCTGAGAAGACCCTTGGGACAGGAGATGGGGAAAGCAGGTTCCTGGGGTCTGACTGTCCTACCAAAGTCCTACCATTGACCCTACCTCTGTTTGGGGTGAGGTGATATACAGGGGTGTCCTTTTTTGGCTTTTGATATGTAGAGACTGAGGGAAGCTGATTCCAGCCATAGCAAGTGGAGGTGCAAGCTGCCCTTTCCACCCCATCTTGCAATTACTTTAGTCAAGCTCTTGGCTTATGGGAGATTTATGAAGCTTTCTCTCTGTCTATCCTATTTAAAAGGCACTATGAAGAGAAGAGAAAGCTTTGAGCTGTAATGGAATGAGATTCAGGGTTTTTTGCTTTGTTTTGATTTGGGTTTTTTCCCCCCTTCTATCTGATCTAATAGACTTTAGAAGGAAGTTATTGCTTGGTAAAGCAGAAGACGAAAAATGTGGGATGTCCTTACTAGAAGGATCCACCAAGCTGCTGGTCTTCCTTATTGTACAGAAGCCCTCAGAGGGACAGTTTCCTCCCCAGCAGCACAGCATGTTGGTGCCAGGGCCAGATCTCGAGTCAAGCCAGACATTCTTGACCAGAGAGCCTTTACCGGCAGTGGGAAGACTCCTAAAAGTGGGAGGTGATAACTTCGCATCTATGGGTCCCTGAGCAGGAGCAGTCATGATTTTGGTTGGATTCCTGAAGGGATCGATAACCACAGCCAGGTGAAAATCCAGAAGCATCCTAACAAAGGGTCCTTAATGTTAGTGAGTTTATAAAATGTAATCGAGATGACAAAACTTGTCCACAAAAAACAATCAGAGAAAAACGCCAGACAGCCAATGGTTTGATGTTAAAATGTGTTGCATGCACTATTAACAGCTAAAAAGGAAGAAAATAAGGCGCCGTATGGTCACTAAGAGTAATAATGACTAACACTGATAGAGAGCTTCCCTGAGCTAGGTACCACTTTTTGTCCTTATATTTACTGACTGAATTAATCCTCACAGCAACTCTATGAGGTATATATGATTATCACTCGTTTTACAGATGAGGAAGCAGAAGTGAAGTCATTTGTCTAAGATCAATTGCCAGCGGACTCATCCTGAGAAATTGCCACCCTGGACATACAGGGCTCCACACAGGGCACAGGGCATGGAGGTACACATATAAAATAGTCCCTGTCTCTGAGAGTGCATGTTCTATTGGAGGAGGCAGGTGCACAAACACTGATGATGTTTACAGGGATACAAGCTATTAGCGACTTCTAAAGATGGGCAGAGTAGGGAAGAGGTGGACACAAACAGAAGCCAACAAGGAGGCGTGAGTTTAAATCTGTTATGCAGGACAGCCTGGCCATGCTCTGTGGGTTCAGTCTGGGTAGCCAGATGAGCCCTGATCTCTGAGGCAGATCCCATCCAGCCAGCCGGCAAAGCAGACCAGGTAGCGAGCCCAGACGATGACCCAGACAATGGGAGTTGGCTGTTCTGTTCTCATCCTGAACACCTGTCTCTACATGCAGCAAGACTCTTGGACTAGCCAAAAGACTGGCAGTTGGAGTCATCTGTTCCCAACCAAATTGTCTGAGATTTGGTTACAGATGGGGGTTGAGGAAGGGAAAGCAATTTTCCAGGCTTCCAATGGGGCAAGAAAGCCAAGTACCAGGCAGGACCCACCCCAGTGGCTGTGACCTTGGCCACATAACGTATGTCCACCTTGGTCTTCTCATCTGCAAAACAGGATATCACCTCCCGTAGGGTTGTTGTGAGGTTTAAATGCAGTGGAGCACTTCTTACGGTGTCTGCACAAAGTAAACACTCAAAATCTTTATCATTTCACTCACTTAACAGCCATCTGTTGAGTACCTACTACGTAGCACGTTCTGGTCCAGATGCCGCAGATCGGCAAGTTTACAACCAATGTGGCTTCTGCCCTAAAACAATTCAGCATTGGTTGCTCTTCTCCTTGAGGATTATTATTAGCAGAAGATACAGTGTTACTGTAATCTTTATAATGGATAACTAAGGAGAGTTTGCTTCCTCCCCTGTCCCCCTGTTCCCTCCATGCAACCTCCAAGAGGACCCACACCACTCCGTGTGTCACCATCTTTTTGTCTTCACCTGATGTTAGGACAGGCTTGTTATTCCTGTTCATTGTCACTCATTCTTGCATTCCTAGTGCTGCATCCTGCTCACTGCTCAGGTCTACACCCTGGAGCCTGACCCAGAGTAAGCTCCAGGTGCGTGTGTTGGCCTGAATGGGATCAGGCCTGGACTGGGGCCCAGACTCCTGACTTCAGTCATCCTGGTGGAGAGTTGGGGAGGAGAATAGGGAGTGTATGCATGGCTGGGAGAGGGGCTGCTACCGCCAAGTTCAGGGTTCACCTCTGCACTGCTGGATCCAGACCTGGGAGGTTGCATGGGGGCTCCAGGGACAGCAGAGCCCCTAGCAGTGTGTTGGGCCTCAGCCCAGATCTGAGAACGGACTACACCCCAACTTCTGGAGACACAAGGAAGGGAAGCAACTACCATGCCTCTGCTATTCTTGGTACAGGAGCCGGTGTCGGCTGCAGGCTGTTGTGGGGGCATCAGAGTCCACACCTGAAATGCTGGATGAATACATGCTTAATGCAGTCTGATGCTTATATGTTTGTGGGTCCTCCTTTAATAAAAGGTTTGCAAAATTATGTTTAAGGTAGAATTTCAAGTATTTTTTAAAAAGATGACACATACAAAAATCACAACAATATCAGAAAAATATTATTAATTGACCACTTCTATAATGCTCCGTTTGGCTACGTACTCTTCAATAAGCTCTCTATGTGATAACAATTTTGTACTATTATTCCACAAAAAGCATAGGGAGATAATTAAGTTTCACTCTAGATCAAAACAATTTATTAATAGTTTATAAAAAGGTTCTTCTAGCTTCACAACTCCATATTGTAATGTCATGTAAATGTTTATAATTGTAGTCAAAATATGGCAAATCTTCTACCACATATGCTTTACACATGAGCCGTTACGTGTGTACTCATGTTTGTGCCATGGCTATACATTTTCTCCCTAAAAAAATATGAGACCTGTGATAAACAGTATTTTCCACAATTCCCTTCAAACACCCCAGGCCCCAAACAATTGATAATTGTTCATGCTGCATTGTGGAGTGTATTTCTGACAGGGGAACTTCCATGTGGACCAGACATTGATGGGAGATGAATCAATCCTCCACTCGCAAATTTACAACCTCTAATGAAGAGAAGAAAGGGCCAGGTACTAACTTCTGGCTCAGCACATTTCTAACCTTGTTTTCTCCTACTACCTATGCACCTCCAGCACCAAGGGCGATAGTGCATATTCATAGGACAATCGGCCCCAGACTCTGTCTTCGGGTCGCACTGAAAAGGGAATTGCCACAGCAGGAAGCCATTCCTAACCAGGATGGCCAGGAATACCAACCATATTTATATACAGAAATGACCTCAACCACATAAATACAGCTCACTAATCCCAAACCAAATGTCTCCTCAATTCAGTGTCCCCTTCAGGTGCCACCGAGGCCCTAGGGCCACTTCAGACCAACAACCCTCCACAGGGGGCATCTACCTTAACTGACTGCGATGGATGCATCCTACTCTTGCAAATTTTACAACAACACATCATTTGGGGCTGAGTATTTGAGTTCCAAATAGTCCATCTTTTGACTCTAACCCTCAGTGTTGGCATTTGAAGGTGGGGAATTTGAGAGGTAATTAGGTGATAACGGCAGGACCCTTGTGAACGGGATTAGTGCCCTTCTAGAAAAAGGCCAAAAAGCTAATTAGCTCTCTTTCTACTTTGCAGGGATACAACAAGAAGTCAGCAACCTACGGAAGAAGCCTTCACCAGAACCCCAACCATACCAGCACCTTCATCTTGGACTTCCAGCCTCCAGAACCCCGAGAAATAAATTTCTGTTGTTTATAAGCCACTGGGTCTCTAGTATTTGTTAGGAAAGCCCAAATGGATTAAGACAGACTCGCTCGTGTGAACACACCAGTGGAACTTCCTTCAGAGCCTCTAAAAGATCTTGTGCAGTGGCGGGGGTGGCGGGGTGTTCCTGAATTTTCAGTTTCCTTTATTGCTTTCAAGGTAAACCCACCTCTGGTGATGAACCCTCCTGGGGAGGAGCTTTGCCTGGGACAGTCTCCACCTTTTGTCTGCTGTGTCTCCATTTATGGCAATCTGTCCCCATCTCCAGGAGAAGCAGGGAGCTGGAAACCTCCCTGATAGAAAGACAAGGAAAAGTAAGAAGACAAATCATCCTGTTCAAGGAGGCAGCATTCAAATTTGAAATATCCATTTCCATTTCTTTGAGAAACAATTCACTTACAATGGGCCTTCTGGCTGCACCCAAGGACCCTCCCCATCCACTCCCACCTGTTAAGTGTGAAGTTGATTAGCCAAGTGTCTGATTGGCCATCAGCCCTGTAATTAAAACATCACATTAGTTTCAGTAGAGATGGTGAAGAAGTCTTTAATTTGGAAGAACAAATGCAGCATGGTCAGAAGATCTGTAGAAACATCTGCTATCACAGCTTCTGGGAATCAGAGTGTCTGCACTTCATGAATTCCATTCTTCCAGCTGCAGTCTGAGTCTTGAGTACGGAGCCTGGGTTCAGAGGGAACTAGAAGCAGAAATTTGATGGAGATCCCTTTAGTCCAATGGCACCACACAGTACCATCCCTAAGTGCCATGTTTTTAAAACTTTTGGCAAAAGCGTGAGTTTTCTATTGAGAACAGGAATCCAGGAAGGCAGGTAGAACCTTCCCCACCCAAATCCCTGCCATCCCAAGACAGGAATGAAGGCAAGAGCAGGACTGAGCAAGCCTGGGTTAGCACCCTCAGGGACACTCATCACTCAGTTGACAGTGCTTCCTGAGTAACCTATGTGTATTTCTCATCTTCAAAAATCATATTAAACCTCAGGACAAAAATAAAGACTCCTACAAAGTTCTGATACCTCCCCATGATGGTGACTTAGGTGCATTTGTTGAAACAGTAAAATATTAAGTTATTTGAAGAATAGGATTCAACTCATGTATTATGTGCTCAATCCCCAAGATCAAGGCACCTGCCAAGATAGAGTTCAGTCAATCCCATGCTCTATTTTTATTTTATTTTTTATTTTATTTTTTTCAGTGATCCAAGATTCATTGTTTGTGCACCACACCCAGTGCTCCATGCAATACGTGCCCTCCTTAATGACCACCACCAGGCTAAGCCAGCCCCCCACCCTCCTCCCTTCCCAAACCCTCAGTTTGTTTCTGTGTCTACAGTCTCTCATGCTTCATCTCTCCCTCCAATTTACCTCAATTCACTTTTCCTTTCCTTCTCCTAATATCCTCCATGTTATTCCTTATACCCCATGATCTATTTTTACAGGAGAATAGGCCCAGAGAGAAAAAAAAATGACTTGGCCAAGATCACACAGTAAGCTGGTAGCAGAAATAGTGTAAATACTCAGATCTTCAAATTCTTGATTCATGACTTGAACAGCATTTTCCCCCCATCTGCTTTCCCAGAAACTTAGCCAGAGTTCCTTTCAAAGACCCAGCCTCCTACACAGCCTTCTGGATGAGGCTCTGGTCTTCTGACCAGCAGAGAGCCCCTCCGCCTTCTGCTGCAAGCTTTGACACCTCGCCCACTTCAAAGACATCTGGTTACACATTTGCTCCCCGAGACTTGGCTCCCAGCTCTGGCAAAATTAGGAAATACATGTTCACCTGCTCAAAGCCCAGACTGCTTATGTGTATCATTAGATTCTCAGCCGGAGCACCGGGCCAATGAACGGAAATGGCTGGGACTTGGGGTGACTCGTGGAAAGCTGGTGTCCAGGGCAGTTATGCAGTGAGGGGGAGGCTTCTGGGCCATGGTGGGAAGCAGCTCAGGGCTCCGTCCCCTCTGATACCACCTGGATTTAACCCTCCTTTGAAAGCATCTCCAGCTCAGCCATCTCTTGACCTGTACATCCAGCCAGGAGGAAATTTGCATTTCTGTAGCATTTCTCTCCTTCACTCTCAATGGTCCAATGGAGGCCACTGGGGCCTGCTGCTGGGATCACTTCATGGCCAGATCTTCTCCACCATTCAGACATCAATCAAATACCACCTCCCCCTCCTGCAAGCATTCCATTATAGTGGCACCACCCCGTCCCATCTCATTATTCCTACCTTGTTGCCCTGTTTCCGTTTCTTCATGGCACTTCTCATTCTCCAGAATTTCTTCATTCAGTTCATGAGGTGGGAATGTGGCCCCATTGCTAAGACCTTCCTCTCTGGGGTCAGACTGTCTGGGTTTGAATCTTAGCTATACCACTTCTTAACTATAAAACCTCAGGAAAGTTCCCTAACTTCCACCGCTATGCCTCAGCCTCCCATCTATAAAAGGGGAAGAATAACCATACCTACCTCCCAAAGTCATTATGAAGATTAAGTTAATTCATCAAGGCACTTAGAATGATACCTGGCACATTGCTAAGAATGGAATAAGTGTCAGATACCATTGCTATCATTTGATTCTCATTTTATAGTTTCTCTTTCCACTGACATAATTTCCATGCACCTCTATCTCCCCTATCCACAAAAATGCCTAACACATTGTTTATGTTCGATAGACATTTGCCAAATAAATGAATGAATAGTCTTCCTGGTGTCCCTTCTGCCTCCAAGTCCCGCCCTGCTCCTAGCTATAATTAGCGGCCCCTTCCTGTGATCTCCCATGGGGCCCTGTCCAGTCTTTAACCATAGAGCCTAGGATTCTTTCTTCTATTCTGCTTCATGGTTTGTATACACATGGTTTGCATACATATGAGCTCCTTGAGAGCAAGGCCCTTATGTTACTCCCCTCTGCATTTCCCAGGCTAAGCATGCAGGCTGGCACATGGAAGATTCTCTGTAGAAGGAGGGAAGGGGGAAGTAGTATTCATGTGCAGGTCTGATCATACCACTCCCCTCCTTACCAACAATGACTCCCCATCACCTGCACAGTGAAGGCCCATATTCCTAAAAAAGCATTGCTATCTGTCCACGGCTTGGCCTGAAATGTTTTTACTATTTCCACCCTCTGTGTTCTTCTCCCTTTGGGTACATAAAATCCAAGGGTTGCTATTCCTCTTTCTTCTCTTTAAGAAGTCTCAGTCATTCCCATCTGTGAGTGTTCTGTCTTGTTTTACCCCTGCTTAGAATACACTTCCCAATCTCTTTCCTTAGAGCCAGACTGTCCGTCCTATCCCTAGGCTGATTCTGTCTTCCTCAGATTCTTCCTGATCTCCTTAGACAGTTCATCTCCTCTTTTGTCTCAAGTTATTTTTGACTTATACTTTACCATCTGCCTTAGTTCTTCCTAAGTTTTCCACACTGCTTGGAAGATTCCAAAGGCCAAGGACCACTTCTTCTATGCCATATGGTCTGCAGAGCTGCTGGGCCTTGCTTGACCCAGAGGGGACACACAGAAGTGGTTATGAATCAAGAAATAACTACACTGGGGCACCTGGGTGGCTCAGTTGGTTAAGCGACTGCCTTCAGCTCAGGTCATGATCCCAGAGTCCTGGGATCATGTCCTGCATCGGGCTCCCAGCTCCATGGGGAGTCTGCTTCTCTCTCCGACCTTCTCCCTTCTCATGCTCTCTCTGTCTCAAATAAATAAATAAAATCTTAATAAAAAAGAAATAACTACACTGTGTTTGTTGGTTGTATTTATTTTTTTTAAAGATTTTATTTATTTATTTGACACACAGAGAGAGAGAGAGAGAGAGATCACAAGTAGGCAGAGAGGCAGGCAGAGAGAGAGGAGGAAGCAGTCTCCCTGCTGAGCAGAGAGCCCGATGTGGGGCTCGATCCCAGGACCCTGAGATCATGACCTGAGCCGAAGGCAGAGGTTTTAACCCACCGAGCCACCCAGGCACCCCTGTTGATTGTATTTCTTATGACTCCCCACCCCATCCTGAACTAGAGTTCAGCTAGTTGCTAACTTTTCAGCGTATTTGGTAAGTACCAATTCTTTGTGCCCCTCTCTTGAAGGAACCAATAATCTCACTGGAGATACCAGACAAACATGAGAAATGTCTACAAGATAAAAGAAGTCACCGTGTTGGGAGCATAAATGCATTAAGCACCTACTCTATACAAAGCTCTGTCTGAAAGAAGTTTTTTTAAATAAAATAAAATATAAAACTGGGTGTTAAATGCAACTGATGAATCATTGAACACTACATCTGAAGTTTATGGTGTACTATATGAGGGCTAATTAAATTTAAATTAAACAATAAAAGCATCAGCCATGCCCCTTCACCTAACTTATAAATACATTTGAGATGCCAGTCAAAGCAGCCTTAGAGATCATAATACCCAGCCCTGTTCCCCAACCCATTTTATAGAGGACAAAACTAAAGTCTAGAAAGGAGGTATGTCTTGCCTCAGCTGGAGAACAGAGTTAAAATGAAGGCACAGTGGCAGCTCAAATGCAATGCTCTTCCTACTACCCCCTGCTCCCTTCTAAATCAATCTGGAAAATCAGAGAGCACATCCCAAATCTTCTTTGCAGTAGGGTGAAATATCAAATTAAAATTAATCGATAGATAAAATACAGCATTATGGGCTGAGGTGCTAAAGTGCATGGAAAAGTGCTATTGAAGCCTGTGGTTAAGGAGGAGGTTAGACTTTACCTAGGCATCCGACTCATGGATGGGAACATCTAGGGTGTTTCGTTTGTGGAGAGCTTTGGGAAAGCTTCCAAGGAGACCTTAGTACGTGCAAAACCAGTCATGACTAAGACTGTCCCCAGGACCCTGAGAAAGCCTAGTGCCCTACAGTTTGAAGGGACCTCATCCAGGACCCCACTTTCACATATAACTGGAGGGGAAACAATACCCACCCCAACATCACAGAATTAGCCCCGATCTAGACCTAAATCCAGGATTCTTAGTCAAAGTCAGCATAGAGAAATAGAGAACGCATAAGCTTTGTACCTAGATCTGTGTTTAAAATTCATTCTGTCAATGACTGTCTGCTTCTCTCAATGAAAGGTGGGTCCAGGGGCTTCTCTCTTCCTTCTGTGCTCTGTGACTTCTTGACCAGTGGTATATGGAAGAAGTGAGGCTGGGCCATATTCCAGGCCCATACCTTTTAACTGGCAGTTTCCACTTCCTGTATCTGGGGACACTCACTCTTGAATACAGCCACCATGCTACGAGGAAACCCAAGCCACCTAGGGAGGCCACAAACATCTGTTCCAGCTGACAGTCCCGGATGAAATTCCAGCTAACAGCCAGAAACAACACCAGACATGTGAGTTGAGGGGTTCCTTTGAGGTGACTCCATCCCCAGTCCTGGCGTGAATCCCGTGAAAAACCCTAGGCTAGAACCCCCTGCCTCAGCCAAGTCAACTCTACAACTGTGAGAGATAAGAATAAAATGATTTTTCTTGCTGTAAGTCACCATGTTTGGGAATGACTCACTACCCAACAGCAGGCAACTGGAACAGATTGCATGACATCTCAGCTATGGCGCCAGCAGGATCACATCTTGTGGGCTAGGAATGTCCTCCTGCATGTTGTAGTATGTGCTTTTTTTTTTTTCCTTTTTTTCCCCCAGTGATCCAAGATTAATTGTTTATGCACCACACCCAGTGCTCCATGCAATACATGCCCTCCTTAATGTAGTACATGCTCTTGATCAGCAACCAATGGCCGGAGTGTTTCCTTACAGCCAGGTTTCACAGGTGGAGAGTCAAGGGATAAAATGGGCAGTGTCCCCTCTATTGATTGTGCAAGTTAAATTTTTGCTTCCTAATTTTGCAACTGTGGACTATGCTAGTCTAAAGGTCTTAGATATCCATGGTGTAACACTGCCACTGGGGACAAAACAATGGTTCAATTAAACTGGTAGTCAAGACTTGCTTTCAGCCACTTGGAAGAGGTTAAGAAGAGGGTTACCAGGTGAGGTGACAGATCTTGACTATTAAGAAGGAATTTGGTTATTCTTATATGATCAGGAGAAGGAGGGATATGTCTGGAAGAAGAGATGCCCTAGGGTGTCTCTTATACTCCCATGTCCTATGATTAAAATCAAATGGAAAACTATGACCCAATACAAGCAATGGCCAGTGACCCACACCCTTCAGAGATAAACTTTAGAGTCATCCACTGGGGAAAGAACCATAAGGAACCAACCTGTTTGCTGAGGGCAAAGGGAATATGGAATGTATGTGGTAAATGGAAGTTATAAATATCAGCTACCACTACATGACCAGTTGCAGAAGCGAGGACTATAATAGTTATGTTTGCTCCTTATTTGGATGTGAATCTATTTGCATATATATTAGGTAGTTTTTCTTTCTCTCTCTCATTTGTCCACCATTTAACATAAAATGTGTATAGCAGTGTTTAATCTTATATCTCAATATTTAAGCTACAAGTTATCATAGGAGAAGTGTGACTTAGCTGGAAAAATAATGGATAAAGATGGGTAAAGAACTTTGTGTCCTTTTTGGGGGAAAGTGTCCGTGAATTTTTAATTGCATATAAAAACACGGTAGGTAGAAGCAGTACTCTCCTATTCTTTATTAAGAAGTTAAATATGGCTAAAAGAGATATAAATGGGTGCCAGGTTGACTAAGAGTGATGTCTGTACTGATATAGTAAGCTGGGATGAGGCTTCCAGAATTCTCTGTACAGTGGCAGGATGGCCACAGGGAGCATTCAGAAGTGGAAGAGAAAAAATGGCAGCTCTTTTTTTTTTCTTTTTTCTTTTTAACACTGTAAAGGTCAGTATAGAGCTCAGTGGTGTGACTTCCCACACACACATCACTGTTTCACTGCCTCATCTTGATGAAATGGCTGCAGCAATTCTAGGTCCCACTCCATGTCCTCCTTTAGCCACTCCAAATTCTGGGCTAGTATGTGCACCTCCATGGAAAAGCTTCTGCAGATTGCACATGTTATCAGCCTCACACACGTCATGTCCATCTTTCCTTTCCAACTGCCCATCTGTTGACTTCAGGGCCAACACTAGGTATAGAAGCAACAGCCTTCCATAAACCCTTTAACTACTTCCCATAACTGTACAAGGCCAAACCCCATAACAAATAACTTGTCCTTATAATTTGTAGTGTTCCTGCTTTTCTGATCAAACCCTACCTGAAGGACCTCAGTGACTGGAGGTCCTTTCTCATGAGGCTCCAGCCACACTGGTCTTCCTGCCCTTGAGTATGATAAGCTTATTTCCCCCCAAGGGCATTTTACACTTGTGGTCTCCTCCCAGAATATCCCCATGCCTGGTTCCTTGTCAAGCATTCTCAGCTCAAATGTCACCTCTGTCAGGAGGCTTTCCCTGGCCACAGAAACCCTAGTCATTCTTAATCATACACCATTATTGTTTCCATGGCACTTATCACTCTAAAATTTTACTTTTGTTTGTTTAAATACAAGTTTTCCATCTTTTGAAGCTTTTTGAGGGTAGAGATCTTGCCTCTTTTGCTAACCACAGTATCCCCTTGCCCACTGCAGAGCTGGTATAGAATGAATGACTGACCTTGTCCAAGCTACTTTCCTCTGGGCGCTTCAGTACTGTGAGCTGTCCATGGCATGCATAAGGCCTTACTCATAGAGCTGTCAGAAGGTTGGTCGAGCCTGGAGATGAAGAGCACCCTGCACCTTGCAGGGATTGGCTCTCAAAACTTTGGTCCCCTTCCCTGCATGGATGCCTCGCTAGGGACCATCTGAGGGACCTGAGAGCTGAGCTAGAATCACTAGGGTAGAATCAAGTCTCTAAGATTCCGGGATCCCAGAAGGATACTTTTATTTTCTTATTTTTTCTGTCTTTGCAAGACGCCAGAGTCCCCTTCTGCTAATAGCACTGGTATGCTATGTGCCTTCATCTTATAAACATTTTCACACCTTCCATGCCCGGTAATTCTTACTTCTTGGTCTTTTGCCTCCCTATCTACCCATGAAATCAAAGTCAATCCCCAGCCTCTGCCTAGTGCCCACTGAATCACACTGACATTGGTATCCAATTGATTTCCTTGCCTCTGCCTTACAGACATGGATGAAAATAAGCACCATTTTCACCTGGCCTGGAGGGAAAGCAGGTAGTGAAGGCAGGTACTGATGCAGAAGGATGTTTTGGAACAAGATGCAGTAGTCCTGCTCATCAATAAAATCTAAATAGCAGGGTGAGTCCAGTTTATATATCCTATGTGTGGACCTAGAAAAATAAAATATAAAAACTTCCTAAGCAGAACTATGGCTAAAATGGGAACCAGTCAATCATACTTCAATTCACTTTCAACNAAATGGGAACCAGTCGATCATACTTCAATTCACTTTCAACTCCTAATTTGGGAAGTAATGAACTTGTCTCTTCCTCCTAAGCAGCATTAGGCATCCAGCAGTCTACAAAGTGGAATAAGTGGCTCCATCAGAAATACCCNCTCCTAATTTGGGAAGTAATGAACTTGTCTCTTCCTCCTAAGCAGCATTAGGCATCCAGCAGACTACAAAGTGGAATAAGTGGCTCCATCAGAAATACCCTTCTTCCCTCAGCACCCAGGCTACACATATGGAAGATATTCAATGGAATCTGAGGGATGGAGGGCTGATTTGGCCATAGGGTTTCAAGAAGACAGGAAAAAATGCCCTATAGGGATTCATATGGGAACAAATGCAAGGTTTCTTTGGCCATCTTCTGCTTTANCCTGCCTCTATGCCTCCTTGTGATCTCTCTCCCTCTGTGAAATAAATAAATAAAATCTTTAAAAAAAAAAAAAAAGAAATACCCTTCTTCCCTCAGCACCCAGGCTACACATATGGAAGATATTCAATGGAATCTGAGGGATGGAGGGCTGATTTGGCCATAGGGTTTCAAGAAGACAGGAAAAAATGCCCTATAGGGATTCATATGGGAACAAATGCAAGGTTTCTTTGGCCATCTTCTGCTTTAGGGGAGAAGGTCTTTGGCTCATCAGAGATTATCTAACCCTATTCATTTCCTTCCTCCCTTCCTTCATTCATGCACAATATACTTGCTGCTAAGTCATATGCTAGGTACTGGGGACTAGCTGTCCTTGGGGGACTCACACTTTCACAGAGAAAAAGAAACAAGTCAACACTCATTTCCAGTATAGGGTAGTAGGTACTAGGAAGGGACATGGGATTCAATGGGAGTCTTATGTTGAGCTGCCCAATCTGGTTTATGGGGAAGATAGAGTATCAGGGAGGATTTGGCTAATAAGGTCTATTCAACCAGGGCTTGATGAAGAGCAGATGTATGTCAAGAGGACAGAAATTATCCTGCACACCTCTGAGACAGAGCATTCTCATGGACAAGGCCAACTGGACAGGTAAGATGTGAATTTGGCCCAGGTTAAAGCTATCAGGGGGTTCCATTGCTCTTCATCTTAGAAGACCCAGCCCCTTCATGTTAGCTCAGAATTCATGACCTGGCCCCTGTGAGAGGAAGCATGATGCACCCCACATTGTGCCAGCCCCCTGGAGGCTCTGACCTCTCCTATACTTCTTCCAATTCACCCTCTTCCCTCTCTCTGGGTCACTATCCCCCCCCAACAAACCCCTTTGCCCAGTGCACCCTTTTCATGCTTCTACCCTTAGCTTGTAGCTCAGGCAAGCTGGCTGAGTGAGGTTGAATGGTACCCCTCAAAACGGACATCTATCCAGAACCTCAGAATTTAGTCGACTGGATTCCTAATGCAGCTTGGAGGAGGTTCAGGAATAACAGAGATTGCCACCTAATTCAGTAGTTTTGCAGATATAATTCTTTAAGATGAGACCATACTGAATTAGAGTGGCCCCAAATCCAGTACCTGGTGTTTTTAGAAGAAGAGGATGGGGTTGCCTAGGTGGCTTAGTCAGTTAGGCATCTGACTCTTGATTTCAGCTCAGGTCATGATCTCAAGGTTGTGAGATTGAGCACCACATCGGGCTCTGCGCTCAGCAGGGAGTGTTCTTGAGGATTCTCTCTCTTCCTCATCCTCTACCCCTCCCCCTCACTCTCTAACACGCTCTCTCTCAAATACATACATACATACATACATAAAATTTTTAAAAATTTTTAAAAAGAGGACAGGACCCAGAGAAATACACAGAGGGACAAAGGCCATATGGCGACAAGGGCAGGGGTCTGAGTGACGCTGCTCCAAGACAAGGAACAGTAGAGATCGTTGGCAACTCCCAGACACCAGGAAGAGCCCCTTCCCCAGAACCCTTGGAGGAAGCAGGCTCTGCTGACACCTTGATTTTGGACTTCTAGCCTCCAGAATCATGAGACAGTAAATCTCCGCTGTTCTAAGCCACCTAGTGTGTCAGTTTGTCGGGGTAGCCACAGGAAATAAATACACCTTCCCTCACAAACAGCTTCCCTTGCCAGTTTCTGCAGAAACACTCCACCGCCTCCTGTGTGCACCTCCCTCCCCCAGGGCACTGTGAGATTCTCTTGGGATCACTCATCACAGTTTATGATTATTTATTTATTCGTGGGACATTGTTAGTGGTGTTCATCTCTCCCACAAGACTATAAACCCAATTATGCTAGGGAATCTTATTTAAGTCGTTTCTGAATCATCAATGTTTACCATGATGGGGGGGGTGCTCCATGAATGCTACGTTAACTAAATAATTACCAATAGATTCCACACAAAGCTAAGTAACTGTAAGATTCATTTTGAAAGTACCAACAGAATGGAAGAGAAAAGAGGTACCAGGAGCAAAAGAGAACAAGATGGTGTGAAATCGATAGGGAATGTTGGGCTTTGGGTTGTATCTGCAATGGATTCCATCAGAGGAAACTCCTGAAGTCATATGGCCAAAATCAGCAGCTTTTCAAACTCTCTTAACTGTGACCCGTGGTCACATCTGATACCATGACCCACTACATGGACTCATTATAGGTGGCAGTTCTTACTGCCATTCTGTGAGATGCGTCCCAATATTTCCTATCCCCTTCCATTCTATTCCAGGCTATTTAATTATCTTCCTTGTCACCTTCTTTTACCTCCACCTTCTCTTCTTCTTCTTGTGCTTCTCCTTCTGCTTCTGCTTCTCCTTCTGCTTCTCCTCCCTCCTCTCCTTCTCCTTCTTCTACTTCTGCTGCTGCTGATGAACAAACCCATTAAATCCACTTCACAACCAACCAACAGGCGGTGCCAGTACATTCCAGACTGTACGCGCCACCAGGGCAGGGATCATGCTCTTGTTCACAGCACTTTCTCCAGAATCCAGTACAATCCCTGACACTTACTAGAGGACGCTTTGTTGAATAAGTGAATAAATAAATATATCAAGAGTTAAATTGTGTGGAATAGCCTGACAGGTTATCTCTTGTCACATCTGAGCCTGTAAGACCGCTCCTTTTTTGGGACCCTTTTCAAGTCTACTATCTTCAAAGCTAAGGAAGGTAGATTGTATTTTATCATGTGTGATCCTCCCATCCATGCCATTAACTGCTCATTTGGCTCGCTGAGAAAAAATGCAAATCTACTCATTTAACTCTTCCATTTAAAACCCTTCTGCCTGTTTTTTTTTTTTTTGCCTCCATAACTCACATTTATCTGACACATAGCAACACGTGTGAACGCAGACACTGTTTACAGGCTCATGTTTCCAGCCTTACCTTTTTTTCCCCTTTAATCCTCTGAATTCTGCTCCTACCATACAGTCATGAGTCCCTTTCATACACATGACACACTTTTGTGTCTCCATGCCTCTCCTTAAGCTGTCCCTGCCATTGGGAATTCTTTATAAGCCGTTTGCCTATCCCACTTGATCAAAGTAGAAACTCCCGTACATTCTTACAGGTTAGCTTCAAAGTGGATGCAGCCCCCTAGCCAATGTCACCAGGTGCATATAACTCCTTGTAGGTAGCTTCACAACTTGAACCCAGATATGCCACTTCTTATATTATTTTGTAGATGTGTTTTGCTAGCTCTTTTCTCCCTGGCCTGTGAGTTCCTTGAGGACAGAAAAGAATGGGATGTTATTAATCTTCATCTTGTATCTCTGGCACTGAGCACACAGTAAGTGTTGAAGAAAAATAGGAGAATGAGAAGAAGAGGGGAGGGCTCAGATAAAGGTCCTCTGCTTCCTTATCGCTGCCCTGTCCTGTGTCCATCGCTATTAAGTTCCGTCCCCTTTATTGCATATTCCAGCTTCTGAAAAATGAAATGATTATTAGGTTTTTATAACAATTTATCAGTTGGTGTGTTTTCACAGAGTTAGGCCTCCAGCAGATGTCTGCCTCATTGAAATTCGCACTGGTACAAGATCTTAATTCTTTGCAGATTTTGAAACCTATATAGAAAAAGCATCATCTGTTATTTTGAGCCTGAAAATCTCTAACCCCTTAACCCTCTTTTCCCATTGAAATGACACTTTAATAACTTGAATTTTTATCATATGAAGTTTTTCAAGAACATTACATTCTTATTCTCGGAACAGACGCATTATGTCCTCGCTTTCTTTGGTTTCTAAATACTGTTCCCTCTGCATGGAGCTCTTTTTTTCCTTCCCCTTTCCCTCCTCCCCCACCCCGGCACCTCTGCAATTTACTTGCTCCTGCTCATTCTTTGTGTCTTGGTTTGGCCAAACGAGCTCTTCCAGAGTCCTGCAAGACCTTATCTGTTCCTTCTCCCGTTAACCTCACTGAAAATCTGCCTTTTGTCAATTCATTTATTCAATCGCTGTTTATCGAAGGTCTGTATTATGTAATAAAAACAGTAAACAAGACATAGTCACTGTCCTTTAGGAAGGTGAAATCTAGTCCAGAGGGCATGGCCAAATTATAAATACACAACAATAGCCCACAAGATACAGTCCAACCTTGGAATGGAGATGGGGAAGGGGGGCCTTCCCAGAAAAGTGACATTCAAGATAAGACACCGAACCAAAAAGAGACTGTCACATCACAGACCCTGTGAACACTCTTTGTTCTCTTATGAAACGTGAAAGTTGTGTTCTTGAGAAAATACAACTTTGGTTGGGAAATCATGTTACAATAACAATCATTTCTTTTAAGAAGGAAAGAATTCAGGGTAGAGAATTTCAGACTCAAAATAACAAAGCTGTTTTTCTTCCAAAAATTCCAGAGCTAAAGGTGTTTTTAATAGCTCAAAGTTCGTCTTGGTATTGCAAGCTAAAAGGAAGAAATTGCTTTTAAAAATGTTTTAAAACCAAACCTTAATGCAGCTTTGTTTGCTCTGCAATTCACAGGTGGTCTCACTTTTGACCCTTGACCATGATTTGAACAGGTTTGTGTGTAGCATATACCTAAGTAAACTGAGGGGCCAAAGATCATAAGGGTTAAAACACACACACATACACACACACACACACAAAACCTAACAACAAGGGAAGCTCAGCAGTGATTATTTCTCACATGCATCTCTAATTCTCAGTGGTGTTATAACCAATAGAGATCCACATACAGCAAGTTGTCTACTTAATTAATGGATGAATTTATGGTTTTCTAGGCAATGTGCACCTTGCAGTTGCCTGTTGGATGAGTTCAGTATGACAGAATCCTTGCTTCAGCTTACATGTGTATCTTCTCCACCCCAGGAGTCATTATCTGGAAAGACACCTTTTTAGACCGATTTTATTTAAACAAGTCACATCCCTCTATTTCATAGTTGAGTCCTGTAACTGCTGAAGGTCAGGGCCCCTCTCTGACCCAGACCAGCTCGGACCCTGCACTCTTCCTTGCCATGGGCCCACAGCTTGCTGCGTTCCTGGGCATCACTCTCCCTCCAAGCCTGGTTGAATCTCTCTTGTTTCTCTCCTTCTGGAATTTGCCTTTTATGAATTTTACTATTAATCATTATGGAAAGCAATGGAGGCAGAAGTTCATAGAAGAATCCCTTATGGAAGAATATTACAAGGGTCAGAATTTCCCAGGTCTCAGAGCCATGCCCCCAGTTTCTAATGTCTCTGCCAAGAATCTTTAGAATCCACACTGAGTTTCCGATCTCCCTATTAGTGTCTAAGGATGTACTCAGCTCATTGTTTTTTCTCTTTTCTGCATGTGGTACTGGATATGCTATTGAGATGGGCCCATAGGTATGAACTAGCATACACTGAAGTGTTTACTCATCTTAATGAGCAGACAGGGAGACACAGGTACTTCTCACAGATTTATGCAGTTGGCAGATATTTACTGAGCATACTCAATGCATCAGGCACCAGGTCAGGCTTTGCACACCCATGAGATCACTCTCGATTCTCTTTGTTTGATTTCATTCCATAGTCACACAGGACATCGGTAGCATTCCAAATGCTCTCCTTTGGCGAATAGAAAACTTGTAAGGGAAGAGCATGTCCTCATCCATCCCTGATGCTGCCTTCTACTCTCCACCCTCACCACATCTCTAATGGGTGAGTTTGGGAGGACACACTTGGCCTGCATTGAAGATCTGCTCGCCTACATGGATTCTAGTCAGTTCTTAGCCAAGTGTAAGCTTTCCCACGATGGAAGGCTGCATTTTTCCAGGGTTCTTTATGACTGAGTGAGAGGGGGTTCACTTTGGGAAGATCATGTCGTAGTTAGCTCAGACCGCCCTAATAGGATACCAGTCTGAATGGCTAAAGTATCACAGCTGTTTGAGGCTGCAAGTCTGAGATCAGGGTACCAGCATGGTGGGGTTCTGGTGAGAGTCCTCTTCTGGCTCAGTGGATGGCCTCCTCCTCCCCTGTCCTCCTGTGGCAGGAGTCAGGATTCTCCTTAAAAGGGCACTAACTCATTATGGGGTTACCTGGTTACCTCCTGAAGGCATCATCTCCAAATACCATCACACTGGGGAGCAGGGCTTCCACATATGAATTTTGGGGGACACATTTCGGTCCAAAGCACCACATGACTAAAAGACCTTAAGCCGTATTGTCTGCCCAGTTCTGATTAGTAACAAAGGGACTCCTGGATTCTTCCTTCTGGCTTAGCTGTTCACCTTCAATAGGTTCCTAACTGGCAGAGAATAGGACTTTACTTACTGAGCTCTCTTAAATACCAACTGACCTACTCCCTGTGGAAGAAGATGGAGAGAATTCTATGGGACTGTGACATGCCTCCAGATCAATGTTTCCCAAATGGGGTGCAATGGATCATCAGCCTTTATTTAAATAAAACATTAAGAGGTGTCAATGAGAAGGAAAAGAAAAAACATATTCTGTGGTCAAAGAAGTTATGGGACACTTTTCTCTCTGACTCCCTCTGAAAGTCACCACGAATGTGGTGTGAGCTGCCCTTCCCTAGAGAAACTTGATTAGGGTGTAACTGGGGGATTCCCACTCCTCCTCCAACACAAAACTCTTTTAAGCTAAACAACAATTAAGCTCACACAGAACTGAAGCTCCCACATTTGGGGATAGCTATTCTAGATTATGCCCTTCATCTTCCATGGTCTCCCGGCACACCTTTTTATCTGGGTCCTTCCTACATCCCTCTCGAATTTTGGTTGAAAGCCCCCTTGAGCAGGGGGAGAAGTTCACTTTTAACAAGACCCTTTCTTCCCAGTAGCCTCTAGCAGTAGCAGGCTCATTATTCCGATATCTCAACACACAGTCTAGAAGGCCATGACCCATTTCTTTGAAATTTTCTACCAGGTTCCCTCCACACACCTTCCTTTCTCCTCTAAATGATCACCCTTTCATGGGAGAAGGAAGAAATGTCAATATCTGCATCTCGAGGGCCTTCAGTCTTCTTCCCCAGACATCAAAGTATTAATACCCAGACAAGTTTCAAGCTGCTTATGGCCGGACCATTTTGGCCCACAGAGCGTGGAGGACGTGGGTAGTGATCACTGGGTCTGATACCTCTGGGCAGATGGGCAAGTTGGCACAAGAAGTCAGCTCCCCTCCAGATCAGGCGTGTCTGCTCTGCATGCAGACACCCCATGCAGCTCAGCAGACTTCCAGACCACCCGTGGAGTCACAAGCCTCGTTGAACCTGTTTTCTAAGCATGAGCTAGAGCATCTCTTTCAGAAGACACAGGTTCCCCTTCATCAGGCAGAGCCCCAGACCTGCCAGCCCTCCTGCTTCAAAGCTTTTCCCCTCCCTTGCTCTTCCACACTGCATTCTTCTTCCGGCCAGCGTCATTTATTTATTTATTTATTTATTTATTTATTTATTTATTGGTGGGTGTTTCTTTTTTTCTTAATTTTTCATTATGTTCAGTTAACCAACACACGATACATCACAAGGTTTTGTTGTAGTGTTCAGCAATTCATTAGTACGACAATGGTTTTAATCTCTCTTCTGCCTCCCTGAATCCTCTTTTTCTTCTTTTTTGTTTGTTTGGGTTTTTTTTTGCTTTGTTTTTTTGACTGCTTTGTTAGATTATGTGTTCCACCCACTCAGGTACTCTGCTTCATCCTCACTAATAAGGAGCCCAGAGAGAAATCCCTATGGACCTTTCACCTTCTCCCCAGCAGGGCACCCCGTTTACCTTTATAGAACCCGTAATGGGTGAGAGCCTTCAGGCAGAAAGACAAACGACTCATTCCCTGCAGGTCATTGGAGCTGTGTCCACACCTCCTGGGCAGCAAGATAAATGACAATCTTTTGTGGCACCTTCTGAAACTCCCACACTCTTAACTGCCAAGCAAACTCTGTTTGTTCATCCTCTTTGCCGCTGAGACCTTAGCACAATGGACACATGATTTTGAAACAACCTGACCAGGCTCCACCTACCTCCTACTGACCAACCCCCACTCATCTGCTAATACAGTATTTCTTGAACTATTTGATACTTTGCAAGCTGTCACAACTTTTATGCATTGATGGAATGCCAACAATGGCTCGTGCATTATAAAGTGCGATTGTTTGTTTTCACTTGGGATTGTGTTCCGATTTTGTTTGATTCAAACAGTTTGAGGGACATGAGACTCCACAATTGGTTCCAAGTTTCCTTCTTTTTGCCATAGATCCACGGAAAATAAATTGAATCATAGACATATTTACTATGCAATACAATTTACATATTACCATAAAAGTGTGTTGAAATTCTAGGAAATATGCATAACAAAGATGGTATTAATGTGGTGGTCAATTGGTATGGTTATTACATACTATAATACCTTGTAAAGATAGTTTATCACAAAATGATTAAGCCAATTGCATAAATAAACTTAGCTTCTTAAGTGAAAAGGCAGTGATAGATAATCTTAACCCTAGATAAGGTAAATTTTGTTATTGTCTTGCTAGGTTGCTGGGGCCAAAATTACACACTAGTGGTTAGTGGTAGGGCATTCTCCTTTAGGAAATTAACAATTGCCTTGCCAGTCATCCTGGAGAAGTAGTTAATCTGGGGTCAGGAATGGAGTGGCTTTGGAATAGAGAAGAAAGAGACTCCCTCCTCTCTGAGGCTGGGAACAGTGGCAACATGTGGAAAGACCTGGACTAGTCCAGGTGGCTGAGGTGAGAGGTCTCGGGACATGAGGAGACAGCTAAGCATAAGTGGTAACACTGAAAATTCTGACTTTGCAGGAACTCTCAATTGGTGGCAGTGTCAGCACCAGGAGCACAGAGAAATGGCTAGTTCCTGAAATAGACAGCAGCTATAAGACCTCCTATTTCAAGGGGAAGATTGGATTTCTTGCTCCAAGTAGCCATCTGAGCACAAAACATTGAAACTGTGGACATGAGGAAAGCAGTGCCTTGTCACAGGGACAAAGCAGGAGTCACCAGGGTCTATCCTGTGGAACAGCAGAAACTAGCTATTTGTCATAAGAACCAACAACGGGAAGGACAGCAAATTGCAACAAGAAAATTGGAATATGGGGCCAGAAATATGTACCCTTCCATGTAAGAATTATAATTCCACACACGCACACATACACGAATAAAACCTCAGAAATGATTGGAGTGGGTACTTTGATGTGAAATCATCACCAGCAAGTAGGATGGTGAGTGCTCCTTCTATAGTATTGCTGTAAAGGATGCACGAGTCCAAGCTGCTCTTACCAGCAGGTGAGATCAATAACCAAGATACTATAGTTAGACATCCACAACCAGCCAATCAAATGAGCTGAACTTGGTAAGACATGAGCCCAAACTCACTGCGTTCTTTCCACACCACTTTCCCTTCGAACCCCTCTCTTGACTTATTCCTCCTTGTCTGTGATGGAATCTCTGGAAGATCTCCTAGTTTTATAACGATGTTATTAAACAAATAGCCTTTGCCTTGGTATTAAAAAATATATTATCCAGTGAAATATCAAAACCTCACACTTCAGACAATTTAAGATCTTTCCCTGCCCCCTGTTTGGATCAAACTGAGGCAGAGAAGCTGGGATGCAAAAGGGAAGTATAGTTCCTTTCTGTGTTTTTTCCCTTATCATATTGCCTTCTCCTCCACTCGCCAGCTACTACCTGAGACTACTGCAGTTGTGAGAAATTCTGACAAGTCCTGTTTGCATTTCACGTTGGAACCTTACAGATAAGATTACTGTCCAGCAGCAGCTCCTCCTTTCTTCCAGCATCTTTGTAAACTCCCTGGATCACTGGATCTCTTCCCTTGATGACTTTCCCCTTGGCTCCTTGGTCTCTCCTGGACCACTCTCCAATTCTACTTCCCTCTGTACCTCTACAGACGGCCTTTTTGGGGAGGCTCTCTCATGAACTGATGCTACATGCCCTTCGTAGGGGTCTACATTTGACTCTCCAGAAATATGCATGCATTCTTGTACCATAAAACCCTAGAAGTCGAACCCTTCCCAGAGCAGCTGTTCTTGCTCTCAGGCCAGCTGGAGAAGTGTCTACCCCAACTCTCATTTCCAGAATTTTCAAATGTGAGTCAGATGCCAGGCTCTGAACTCCTCAACTCCAGGGAACACATGTCAAGTTTTTGAGATGTCTTCTTGAAGCTTTCCTTGCTTGGCTGGAGTTGTGGGGGAAGCACCCCCTGGTCCATTGGTGAAGAGGGAAGTGGGGACTCACAGCTCCCTGGCAGCAATTTCTCTGACAAGTGTTTACTTTTTAATCTCTCCAAAGTCCTTTATCCATCCCCACCTCTCCTGTTACCGAGGGTAGAAAGGAATTTGGGGAAGCAGTGTAAGCAGCGATGTGTTCACATCCTTGGAAGCACATCTCTCCAGCCTAGGCGAGCCCCCACAGACTATTGTGTTGTTCTTGACTTTTGAGGCCTCTAAGAAAATAGGAAGCACTTAATTTAGTATTCTTTTATGTAAACTTTAGAACAAATCATCGTTTCATCATCTATGTGTGGATGTGTGGCTATAAATCATGTTAACATCTTGCAGAACTCAATTTGCAAAACCCAGGCTAAGAAATTTTTGATTAATTTGCACCAGATAGAATCAGCCCAACTTCCCTGTGAGAACAACACTTACTCAGAGAGTCTTAACGCTGAATGATCCAAGACACCTACCACATTTCACTGAAATCAAACTTTAGGCTGCAAAGTTGACACTGAGTTTGGTGTGTCTTCCTAGCACAGGGGATTGGATTTGAATCATTCAGCTCTATTTGGAACCTACAAAGCCCAATTACACAAAAGTTGTTCTGGGCTTCTAAATGATGTCAGAGGATGGGGAACATGTTAAACACCATTGTCCCATTTAGAGAAATTACTTAGGACCCCAACCTCACCATTAGGAGGCTAATCAGCTTACTTGCCAGCTTCATATTCTGAGATGTCACTGTTTTCTCTAAATACTCCATAGGAATTGGAAATGATCCCTCCTCTGGGTAGATAAATGTGAAAGAAATGGGACCCTGGGCAGGTGAACCTCCATGCCATGGCCAAGTGTGGTCTGAAATTTAGCCCCAGCGGATCCCTTCTGCCAGATGCCTGGAGCCCTGCACAAACTCTGCAATTGCAAATGGTAATCCTAAACCTATTTAAATATTTTAAATAGGTTAATATTTACACTATACATGCAATACATACTTCTTATAAAAATTATTTTTTTTCTTTTTTATTTTAATTTTATTTTTTCAGTGTTCCAAGATTCATTGTTTATGCACTACACATACTGTTCCATGCAATATGTGCCCTCCTTAATACCCACCACCAGGGTCACCCATCTCCCCTCCCTCCTCGCCTCCCAAACCCTCAGTTTGTTTCTCAGAGTCCACAGTCTCTCATGGTTCGTCTCCCCCTCCAACTTCCCCCAATTCACTTTTCCTTTCTTTCTCCTAATGTCCTTCATGTTATTCCTTATGTTCCACAAGTAAGTGAAAGCATATGATAATTTACTTTCTCTGCTTGACTTATTTCACTCAGCATAATCTCTCCAGTCCCATCCATGTTGATACAAAAGTTGGGTATTCATCCTTTCTGATGGCTGCATAATATTCCATTGTGTATATAGACCACATCTTCTTTATCCATTCATCTGTAGAAGGGCATCTTGGCTCTTTCCACAGTTTGGCAATTGTGGACATTGCTGCTATGAACATTGGGGTACATATGGCCCTTCTTTTCACGACATCTGTATCTTTGGGGTAAATACCCAGTAGTGCAATTGCACGGCCATAGGATAGCTCTATTTTTAATTTCCAAAGTGGCTGCACCAACTTGCATTCCCACCAACAGTGTAAGAGGGTTCCCCTTTCTCCACATCCTCTCCAACACTTGTTGTTTCCTGTCTTGTTAATTTTGGCCATTCTAATTATTTCTAATTCATATAAAAATTAACTCTGTTTCTCACCTGCTATTATATTTCCTGAGTATATTTTAAGGGGTTGTTATCATACTATATATATGACATTGTACAGTTCTTTACTAATATAACAGTAAAATCTCTTTTCACATTCTACAAATATACAAATATATATGTATGTATATATATTATACATTTGTGTGTGTATATATATATATATATACATATATATATATACACAAATATCTACCAACCTCCCTTTAAATGGTTCATCCATAGATATCAATCAGAAAGACATCCTCAAATCTTAGAGAATTCAGAGAACGGCCAAAGATAGCTGAAAATAAACAAAGAGCTCCAGGGACTATTTTTCTGGAGAAGATTAAAAGACAGAAACATATAGACAGATGGAAACTTGGAGACCCATATTTTGGCAGGTACTTTCCAGGGGTCAGGGTACAAGTCTTGAAAGGAGTTCACAACAAGGCTCAAGAAATCTGGTGCTTACGATGGTCCAGGGCTCTCTCTACTTGAGGAACGCTAGATCAAACAGTGCCTCACTGGACCAACTCATGCCAGCCTCTCAAAGCCAAGGATAGCATTTAGCCAAATATGTTGCTTTAAAGTCAACTGGAAGTCAAGTCTGAAAAATAGACAGAGGCATACTGCAAGCCTAACTAGTCCTCTCTGAGATGTCCTGGTGGACACTGAATAGCATCAGCCTGCATTTGGTGAAATAACTCACTTGTGAGTTTCTCGTCACTGGAGATCCAGGTTTGATGGGTCTCAGGGGACCAGAGTAGAAGTTCAGGGACAGCCTTGGGCAGGTGTTACTTGTAGAAGGTTGTATTTAACCTTCTCAGCCTTTTTTTTTAAATTTTTAATTTTATTTTTATTATTTGCCCAAGGGGTACAGGTCTGTGAATCATCAGGCTTACATCTTTCACAGCATTCACCAAAGCACAAACCCTCCCCAATGTCCATAACCCATCCACCCTATCCCTACCCTCCCACCCCCCAGTAACCCTCAGTTTGTTTTGTGAGATTAGAAGTCTCTTATGGTTTGTCTCCTTCCCCATCCCATCTTGTTTCATTATTTTTCCCTCCCTTCTCAGCCTTTTCACCAGAGAAGGTCCTCATCCACCATGCTCTCTCTCCTTCCTTCTGTCCTCTCTCTGTAGAGGGAACACTTTGGACAGTTCCCTTTTTGAGGGAAATTCAGGACTGTGCATCCTATAACTTGAGCTCTCTAATTCATTGAATGAACTCTGGCCAGTCACATAAATCCTTCTGGACTCTGGCAGTGACTTGTTATATTTGAAGTTCCTTAGCTTTTGTCTCTATGAAAAGGATGATCCTGTTAGATTTCAGGTCACAACTCATGCATTCCATTCAAAAACTGTTTGCTGAACATCCTTTGTGAAACACAAAACAAGTTTTATAATAAACTATTCTAAATAATTCATGAGCATAAACTTAAATTGTGTATATTTTCTGAATAGAAAAAGGAAAGCAAAGTTGTTCATGAAAATCATGGCCCCAACGTGAAACAGATGGTTTGAACAAAAGAATGGAGTTTGAGGAAGAGACTATTTATAAAAGCCTGGGCAGAAAGAGAAATCCACAAGGGACAGTGAAGTACCCTGGGCCAGCAACAGTGAACACTTTTACCTCCCCTACCCCAGAGGGACAAGGGAAGAGGCTGCTATCAGAATAAAGAGAGCTGTGGTTCTTAGAGGTCATGGCCTCCCAGCTGGAACTGTGGTTTCATTAGAAGAAAGCACCTAATGCCAAACTGTAACCCAGAAGGGACACGAGGAAATAAATACTCAGGCCTTTTTCCCCTTCCCTCTCCAGTCTTTTGCCAATGACTCTCTTTGTCTGAATCTCACAGGAACCCAACAGCCTTAGAGGTCAGTATCTCAGGGCACAGAAGACCCATGGAAGTGTAGGGAGTGCATCTGGGAAAGCAAATGAAGAATATCCAACATAATCTGCTCCCTCTTTATTCACTTTCATTCACTTTTATTTATCCTTTGGATGGAAAATTCCTGTTCTTAACAGGTAGAACACACGGAATTTTCCCAGTTATTTTATCATCACCTGCTAATATCAATTCAGTCATTCCCCACCTTAAACCTAAACTATTAACACCAAGAGGGTTCTTCATATAAGGTAGTGGGGCAGGAGGGAAAGAAGGCAAGGGAATAATTAATTCACCTAAAATTTACCTGTTACAGTTCCCGCTTCTGTAACTAGTCACAAGGCATGGATTGATAACCATACCTTCCTTCTACCATGTTAAAATTACTATCTACAAAACATCTCCTGAACTTTTCCCTGGTGGGCAAAACCTTCACTGTGTTTCCTGATAGTAGCATTCCTCTCTTGGACACAAGGACCTCCAAACATTTTAAGGGTAAGGTTGTTGGGAAAAGAAGTGAAAATTCCTTAACTATACTTTCACTTCTCTTCCTTTACAGAAGGGAGACCACACAATATACAGGCGGCTGATTTAAGGCACATACTACACCCTAGAAATTCTCACTTCCTAAATTGTTTTCTTTCAGCTGGCACTGTAAGTGCTTCAACTGGCATCCCATCAGTTTATCAAACCAGCTTCTCTTCAGTGATGGAAATTAATGGATGTAAGTGTCATGGTGTACTTCTTTTTTTTTTTTATTTTTATTTTTATTCTTTGCCCAAGGGGTACAGGTCTGTGAATCATCAGGCTTACATCTTTCACAGCATTCACCAAAGCACAAACCCTCCCCAATGTGGTGTACTTCTTTCATCATAAAATAGAATCTTTGTCAGAGGGAGAGGCATAAAGTGTGGGACACCATGGCAATAGATAAAACATCCGTAAGTCCATGACTAGTGGTGCTGGCAGAAGTCTTGCACTCAGGGAGGATTAGTTTATATTTAGAATATCTATCTATCTATCTATCTATCTATCTATCTATCTATCTATCTATCTATCATCTATCTATCCACACACACATACACACACACACACATTCCTTTGAAGATAAATTGCTACTTCCTCCACAAGAAAAGAAATATAATGAAATCTACCTCCATTAAAGGTAGATGACTTGTCCCCCAAAGAGAAGTGCAAATCAGAATTCAACAATGGCCTCTGTTTCAGAAGTGGAAGCAACCAACTAAGCCTACAGGAGAGGAAGGTGAAGTTTTTCCACTTGGGGGTCTTATGAGTTCCAGGTCAAGGTGTTGCCTGATCTGGGCTCTTATATGGAAATTATGGAGAAGAAACCAATTCTAAACTCATTCGTATTATTGGCAAGATTCAGTTCTTTGCAATTTGAGGAAAAGATGCCAGAGGGTGCTATTGAATCCATGTTTGGTTGCCCAATGCAGTAGACAGTTACTATCATTCTCTGTCATTTACATCAATACATCAATCTCAAATCTTAAATGAATGTCCCTCATTGACAAATTTCTTCTGATTTAATCAAATATTGTAATCCCCCGATCTATTACTCTTAGAATCAACTCCCATAATCTCCAGACTTTTATTGAAAAAAGTCAGCAAGACACTGCAAATCAAGCAGGTCATATAGATCTGGTAAAAATGGCTGCGAACACTTTGCTGTTTGTATTAATTTGCTGGGTAATAATCCAACCTAAAACTTAACTACAACCATAGTCTCCCTCCCTTTGGAGCAGACCCTGTACTTCTCTGAACAGGACCCTGCCTGTCCTCCAAGCCTGGAGGCAATGAGATGGTGCAGGTAGGTCCTGAGACTCCAACAGTGCCTGGAGTGGAGGTAATGAAAGGAATTACAGCTGGGAAGCCTTCCCTGGAGACAGGGGCAACAAGGAACATTCAAGGGGAGTTCTCGGTTGCAGCTATGTCCATCCAAAATCCCTGTCCCAAAAGACATGTCCCATGTCTTAGGGCCTCATTCTGTCCTCCAGTCCCTAGCTGTAGCATAAGAGACATGGCAGCTAGCTATTGGCTCTACAAACCCATAGCCTTTATAATCTGGCCCTGAGTTTGACTACCAGAAGCTATTCATGGACATAAGAGACTCATTCAAAATGACCATAGGGGCTTTCTAATTTTACCCCTGTGCCCTCTCAAGGACATTCAAGTCTTGCAATGTATCCTTTTCTCTGTATATTCTCTCTAGTGCCACCAGATGCAACATGCCCATATGACATCTCTGAGATCTCTATCGTTGCCATAGTGACTAAGTATCTCAGTCCTTCCACCTCCTAAAGTCTTGGTTTCTACCAGCACTCTCTCCAATGCTACCATCAGCAATAATTTAAGTAACTGATGCCAACACATGCCATGGATTACCACTGTCTGTTTTCTCCAGCAAAGAGGCTGTCAGAGCACTGATCAGATACATGAGCAAACCAACCCCTGAATCCTGTTTGACTAGTTCTGGTGCCATCACTGTATAAATCAGGGTCCTAGCTAAGAGTTTAAGGAAGGAACTATTTACAAATACATGAGCAGATATAAGGAGCAATAGTAAGAGAGGGTGAAGCACTAGGGGTCATCCACAGTAGGAAGCCATAAACATTTTTAGGTCTAGAAGGGAAAAGGGGTGGGAATGGTTGCCAGAACTGGCAAAAGCTGAAGCCTAGGAGATGTCTGGCCAGTTAGAACTGGGACTTTCAGGACAGGAACACAGCATTACTAAACAAAGACCTGGTGGGGAGAAACCTAGGGATCTGGACAACCCAACTTCCCCCTCCTCCTCTCACTCATCTCCTGCCAGGCTCGTCCATTGGCCAAAACCTTCAGGAAGCCCAGGGCAAGGAATCCAGGCAGATGCTGTTTATAGAAACCTGCCTCCTGGGAGCAGAGCTGGCACACAAGTGTGGGGAACAGATCTGGAGAGGTGCGCAGGACATTCCCAGCACCATAACTCAACTCCAGACCATATGTTCTCGACATAAAAGCTGACCATCGCTTCACTCTGATCGAGGTCCTGCTTCTTGTTCTCTCCATATATTCTGAATCTCCCCAAAATACAGATATCACATGTTCTGGGGTGAGTCGCTGATGGTTGATGACAAGACTCTTATTGTCCTTGCCATATTGTCCCCTTTTCTTGACTCATGTGTCTTCTTTAAAAGAATTTCCATTCCAGACTCACTTCGTTTACCCTCCTGAACAGCCATTCTGACGTGTTGTTAGCTATTCTTGAACATATATATAGCTTTGTAAATACATAATTTTGTTGTATGAGCATTGGTGTCTTTAACTTACAGGAATGGCATTGCACTAATAAGGCTCATTCCATTCCTTACCTTTTTTTTACTCAGCTATAGTTATCAGACCACGTTTGTGTTCCTGTGTGTATAACTAGTTGGCTGCTTCTAACTACTGCTAACTAATATTCTATAGCTAGCATCCATTCATTGCTAGTAGCCATTCCCTCCAATGATGGATCCTAGGAGGCTTCCATCCCCCAGACACTGCAAACAACACTCCCATGAACACCTTTCACCTTTCCCTGTATCCTCAGGAGTGGGTGTGAGAAGTCCTCAGAGCTGCATGGTCAGAATTGGTGTCCTAGGTCAGAAAGACTCACTTTTGGATCTCCTAAATGTGAGTTCTAGCCCTCTCTTTCAATGTGGCTCAGTTGTTCATGATCTTTCCATTTGTTCCAGATTTTCTTATTATGATCTCTCTTTTAGAATTGGCTTCTTAGTTATGATCATAGCATGGAAACACAGAAGGACAGAAATGAAAGGGGCCAAAGCTGGCCCAGCATCTCATTTTCTAAGTGGGGGAAGCGGAGGCTAGAAATGTGACTCCTAATTCGCTGATTTTTTTTTTTATTTCGACTGCAAGTAACTTCATTAAGTATCCTATTTCTGATGTGCCAAGCATCAGAGAGAAGGTCTATGTGACCCTGGCGGGAATGTGGCAAGGCTGGCCTTCCTATACTCATCTCACAGAGATGATAACGGAGGCACAGAGTGTCTATGATGTCAGAGTTGACAAGGACAAAGGCTGTACCTTCTGACTCCAAGTCGACTGCGTTTGCGCCCTGCAAGTGCCGTAGATGGTTGGGGCGCCTCTGCTAAAGGGAAACTGACATAAACAAAGGTTGACTGTATTAGAAATCCAGGTGTGTCTTATACTTCAACGTGTGTCCCCCAAATAAATTGAGTACGTGAGACCTCTTGACCTCATCTGATAGCTGTAATTGGACTGCTGGCAACCTCTGCCTTTCTAAAGCATGTTTTTTGAAACTTAAATTTATTTGGTAATAAGGAAAATGTTCTCAATATAAAAGATTTAGGAAAGCATTCATCTTTTCACAGAGAGCATGATCCTAGATCAAATTATCACTCATAATAGCTAATAGCTGCTATAAATTGAGCTTTTTACCCTATCCCGGGCACTGTAAGGCTAACTACTCCCAGCTACATTATTCTTCACCATGTGACTTGCTGGAGAAGCAGACACAGCTCCCCTCTGCTCCTACTGACCCTAAAGCTCAGATTATGGGCATGATTGGGTTATGTCCCTGGGTCCTGGGACCTGTCTCAGTGCTGCCCTCCCCTGGGTAGATGAGCTCTCAATAAAACCATTGCCCGGTTTTTCGGTTCTTGCTCCCTATGTGTACATTCCTTGCCAGAAGAAAGGAGAGATCACTGTAGAATAAGGGAACCTCCCACCCTGAACCCCTGATACTTGTAATCACCCAGACACGTCATTTATAGGCCAGAGATAAGGTAGCAGGCTAGAAGATGTGAAGTGACATTTCCAAATGACCTGAGTGGTGGAAAGGAGTGTCCAGATGTTCTGTGAGCCATTCTTACATGTTAGTGTTGGCCTGTCGGGAAATGCCAGCATTTGGGGTGGGAGGGTGGGGGATGGCTTCTATCTCAAAGACAAAATCCTAATACCTGGCACCATTGGGAAATGTTGGTGCAGAGATATATATGAGATACACATATATCTCATGTGTGTAAATGAGAACCCAGGCTGTAGCTCCTCAGAATGTTCTCCTAGCTTTCCTGTTACTCCGAGTCCGCTCTGCATTGACAGTAGGAGAACTTGAGCTCGAATGCCCAGCCGCACGGTCTGCAGACAGCATGGTCTGACCCAAGCAGACCAAGCTCAGGTCTGGAGCCCAGAGCCCTCTCCCACACTCTTTGGCCCTCCTGGTACACCGGCTTCTTTTCTGATCCTCCAAACCCTCCCATTCTTCTCCCTCATCCTTTATATGTCAACAAGCTCTCAGGTAGACATCGGCAATTCTTGTCAAGTCTTCAATGAGATGAGGCTTGCAGAGATTTATTTTTTCAAAACACCCACCTGATGCAGGGAAGCTATGCCCAGCACACCAGCAGTGGGGCCCTGGCTTCCCCTAGAGAATGTCTCACTTCTGCGTTGTCCTCTATGCCAGCCTGGCTTGGGGCTAGAATCACCCTTCTGCCCCTCCTCTGCTTTGTGCAACCCAGCTCTGGGGAATGGCCCTGACCCGGGCGCTCCTCCTGCCTCCTGCCATCTTTCCAGCAGGGCCAGAGGGTCACTGTTGCTTTCCTTCTTCAGATAACCAGCCCCATCTCCTTCCTGTGAATCCTTTCATTCACAAACTCAGGTCAAAAGTTTTTGAGCTGTGGGATAATTTCCCCTTTCCCCTTGTGGAATGAGGGATTCAACCCCTAAAGGCACCTCAAGAATTTGTGCAAGTATTTAGCGTGGGAGCTAGGAGAAACTTTCACTGTTCCTCAAAAAAGACCAGATAAGTAATCTCATATTCCTCTCACCCTTTGTTATGCTGTGGATTCCAGAGTGATGGCCACAGAATGACTCTGAGATGGGAAGAAGCCCGGTATCCCCCCACACGCACACAACATGCGCACCCTGGAGGGCCCCTGGAGTCTGCCTGGACAGGGGTATGAGGTCCCCGCCAGGACCACGTTAAAGAAAAATAAAGCCTTTCATGTCGAAGAAGGCAGTCCTGGCAAAAACGCCCTGAAGAGGGCAGAGATGTGCAGAAATACAAGGGGTGAGGGCCAGGAGCTGAGCATTTGAGCTGGGCAGGTTTCTGAGTCTCCTGACCACAGGACGAGGAGCCGCTCCTGCCAGGGAATTAGTCGCTTCATTAGCCACGGCCGGGCTCAATCCAGGAAGTTAATTAAAGTCTGTGGCCCCGTGCTTTCAGGAAGGAACCTGGACACCACAGGTTGTCACAGACAAGACACATCCTCGTAGACTGGCTGGTGCCCTCCCGTCTCTTCAACCAGGCAGAGGGGCCTCCTGTCATTTTGTAAAGGAACAGGCTTTGATTTGCTTGGGAACTTACAGCTTGTGTCCTCCCAAGACAAAGGCTCATTGTTCCGAAGGAAAATTAGCGGGGGGCAATTTCCTCGTGTGTGTGTGTGTGTGTGTGTGTGTGTGTGTGCGCGCGCGTGTAAATGATGGAATGATTTAACCCAGGGAACCATGTGAATGTCACAGAACAATGGCTGGAGAAGGTCATGCATTTGCCTTGGAGTCAAGGAAGGCTGAACCTTATTTTGCTTGGGGCTCATCTGGCCTCTCCAGATTATATACTTCAAGGCTCCCGAGGCCATGGTTGAACTGTGCACATCTGATTTCATTTAACATTGTGTATAAATGAGTGTATTTATAAAATAATAATTAGTTCTGCAGTTCTTTGGAAAAGAATTGTGTATATGCATATATATAAAGAAAAATATATATTTATATATGCATATGTAATATATATAATCAAGTATCAAATCATATATATATATATATATATATATATATATATATATATATATATATATATATATATATATATAAAATTTTTAAAGCCCATCTCGTGGGC
>LNAC01000075.1:1792860-1925065 GCA_002007465.1 Ailurus styani
ATAACATATCTCCCCACCCTTCTTCCAGAAGGGTTTTATATATATATATATATATATATATATATATATATATATATATATATATATATATATATATATGTTAAACCCTTCTGGAAGAAGCCTGGGGATAGATGTTATGTAGAGTTTTCTGTCCACAGTGTCAGTAGCAAAAAGGGTAGCTCGTCCTCCCCAAACCACAAGCTTGCCTCTGACAAGTCCATCCAGCCATGGATACAATTCTGTAAGGGCCCTTGTCAACTGGCTTAACATAATCCAGTTTTTGGGGTGTGTTACCCTTTTGTCCTTGCTCCACACTAGAGCTGGGCCCCTCCAAATGATCTTTTCTGCTTATACAATCTCCAAACAAATGCAAAGTTGAACAGACTTGACTGCCCAGCGAGATGCTACTGTCACATGCCTTCCTTCTCTGGAGCTCACTGGGATCCCCATCAGGGAGCAGACCACAGCACCTGCCCACACCATCCCTCACCTACTTGTACTTTAGAACCAGCCCCTACCTCACCCCTCCACCTGCTAGGCCCATTCTCAGGAAGCTTCAGAGAAGTCAAAAATAGCTTCTCATCAGAAAAATCTCAGGCCCCTGCTTGAACATAAAAACCTTTGAGAATGGCCCTTTCAGCTTCAAAGCCACCGTGGTGGGCAAAGCTTCAAAGACAGGGCAGTGTTTGCCTTTGATGGTCTGGGTCTTTAAAGCAGTGGTCTTAACCTTTATCTAGGTCACAAACCCCTCTGGAAACCTAGGAAAAAGCTATGAAGTCACGTGCCATTAAAATCAACAAGTCTAATGGAAAAGTTGCCTACCATTGCCATGGGCTTGTGAACAACACCCTGAACAATACCCACAGTCCCCAAGATAGGGATTCCTACTCTGAAATCATGGCCAAGATGTCCACATGAAGGTGTCTTTTCCAAGTCTTGTCTGAAGGATGAGAGTGAGCATCCATCCTCTGATCTCACGTCTCAGTATATTTACTTTTTCCAATTTCTCAGAGCTGTGCTCCATCCATCCATCCATCTATCCATCTATCCATCGATCCATCCATCCATCCATCCATCCATCTATCATCCATCCATCCATCCAGGGATGACATTCAGCAAGTGCATGTGATTTGGGTGGTATTTTTATGGTCAGCATCTACTCTGATTGGTAGGAGCCCACATCTCACAGGCTTACTCTTGAACATTACTCCTACATTCATCACTCATCCGTCCATTGATGCATTCTTCCATCAAACCGTCCATCCACGGCCACTCAGTCATTTTCAAAGAAACTTCCATGTTCCAGGAACCATTCCAGGCACTAAGAAGACAGAAGGAAACAAGGCAAGATTCCTGGCTTCATGTTACTTACAGTTGAGTGAAGAGAGGACAATACAGTTAGAAGGCAATGGGATAAATAATGCTAAAGACAGAGAACAGGGATACTTTGAGGGCATGTAGAGGGGAACTTTGCCCAGGGTTAGGGGCAGAGGATAAGGAATGCCTTCTGAAGAAAAATATGTATAGTTGAGAATAAAGGATAAGAATTATCCCCAGTACAGGGCAGGGGTAAGTACAGATGAAAGAATATACAACTGCCCAGAGGTTTGAGTTTTATCTTGAAGGCAATGGAGATTTACTTCAGGGTTTTAAGCAGGATAGCTAAAGACCTGATTTGAGGTTCCCAAAGATCACTCCAGCTCTCCAGAGGAGAAGATGCATTGGAGAAATCAAGACAAGGCAGGAAGCTAGAGGAGGATGTTTCCATGTCCCAAATGGTGGCCTAGATTTGCTAATGGCAGTAGGGTTGGAAGAAAGAAGTGGGAGCTTTGGTGAGGTATAGAGGGTAGAAACAGTAAGATTGGGATGGCTTGCTAAATTACGGGGTGGACTGAGGGAAGGAATAGAAGGATAATGCCCTGGTGTTTGGTTTGGGGAATGAGGTGGCTGCATGTGCTGCTTATGGGAATGATGGGGAAGAGGATGATAAGATAAATGCAGCTTTGGACATGTTGAGTTTCAGTTGCTGGCAAGACACTCAAGCAAAGTTGTCTGGCAACTGGTTGGGCCTAAAATGCAAGAAAGGTCTGCCTGGCAAGACAGAATTGTCACTGATACACATGTGGTTCTTAAGGCCTAGAGTAGAGTGTGCAGAACAGAGATTTTTCACAAGGGAAGTGTTGCAATCCCCTTCAGGGGACACTTTGGAAATGTATGCAAGTATTTTAATTTTATTTATTTTTATTTATTTTTTTAATTTTATTTTTTCGGTAGTCCAAGATTCATGTTTCATGCACCACATCAGTTGTCCATGCAATGCGTGCCCTCCTAATACCCACCACCAAGCTCACTGATGCCCCCTCCACCCTCCCCTCCACAACCCTCAGTTTGTTTCTCAGAGTCCATCGTCTTTCATGGTTCATCTCTGCTTCCAGTTTCCCCCAATTCACTTTTCCTTTCCTTCTCCTAGAGTCCTCCATTTTATTCCTTATGTTCCACAAGTAAGTGAAACCATATGATAATTGACTTTCTCTGAATGACTTATTTCACTCAGTATGATCTCCTCCAGACCCATCCATGTAGATACAAGAATTGGGTATTCATCATTTCTGATGGCTGAGTAATATTCCATTGTATATATGGACCACATCTTCTTTATCCATTCATCTGTTGAAGGGCATCTCGGCTCTTCCCAAAGTTTAGCGATTGTGGATATTGCTGCTATGAACATTGGGATGCATATGGCCCTTTTTTTCACTATCCGTATCTTTGGGGTAAATACTCAGTAGTGCAATTGTGGGGTCACAGGGTAGCTCTATTTTTAATTTTTTGAGGAATCTCCACACTGTTTTCCAAAGTGGCTGCACCAACTTACCTTCCCACCAACAGTGAAAAGGGTTCCCCTTTCTCCACATCCTCTCCAACACTTGTTGTTTCCTGTCCTGTTGATTTTGGCCATTCTAACTGGTGTAAGGTGGCATCTCAATGTGGTTTTGACTTGAGTTTCCCTGATGGCTAGTGATGATGAACATTTTTTCATGTGTCTGTTGGCCATTTGTATGTCTTCTTTAGAGAAGTATCTGTTCATGTCTTCTGCCCATTTTTTGACGTGATTATCTGTTTTTTGGGCATTGAGTTTGAGGAGTTCTTTATAGATATTGGATATCAGCCCTTTGTCTATAGTGTCATTTGCGAATATCTTGTCCCATTTCAACTTCTTTCAAGACACATGGAAACAAAAGCAAAAATAAACTTTTGAGACTTCATCTAGATAAAAATCTTCTGCATAGCAAAGGAAACAGTCAACAAAACAAAGAGACAACCCACAGAATGAAAGAAGATATTTCCAAATGACACTATTTTTATTTTTTTAAAGATTTTACTTATTTGAGAGAGAGAGAGGGAGGAAGAGAGAGGGAGAGAGAGCATGAGCAGGAAGGAAGGGCAGAGGGAGAGGGAGAAGCAGACTCCCCACCGAACAGGGCTACAAATGCAGGGCTCAATCCCAGGATCCTGGGATCATGACCTGAACTGAAGGCAGACACCTAACCAACTGAGCCACCCAGGTGCCCCCATGCAGGTATTTTTAAACTGTCACTGTAACTGGGGACACTAGTCAGGTTTTATTAGGTGGAGCCGAGGCATATTAAATGTTCTACAATGTTGGAGACATTCCTACACAAGGAATCCTTCATCGTGCATGATTCTCTTGCTGTTTGTAATGACCTGTGCTTAGACTGTAATTACAAATAAACACAAAGCATTTTTTGCATTGCTTTAATAGTCATTGAATTTTATATACATTGAATTTAATACACATTGAGTTTTCTAGGAATATAACTATAAGGTAAATTGAAGAAAGATTTTTCTATAAAGACCACTCCCATATTTGTATTTTCAGCCCATACTTCTCCCCTGAGATCCTGTCTTGTCTGTCATGTGCATGCTCAACACCTCCACTTGGATGTCTAACAAGTAGAACAAATCCGAATTGTCCAAGACTGGACTGCTGGCTTCTCCTCAGACTTAACACCTGCTCCCCTCAGTCTTACCCATCACCGTGGGTAGGGACTTCAGATTGCTTTCCCCAAACCTTCAACTCATCCTTGACTCCTCTTTTTTTTTTTCCTTACTGGTATCCAGTTCATCAGGAAATCCTGGTGGCTCTATCATCAAAATACCTCCAGAATCTGACCATTTATCCATCTCTGTTCCATCATCTCTGGCAGCTGGTTTATTGCAACTGCATCTACCTAGGCTGCCACTCTCGTCCCTGCTCTTCTGTGGCTTGTACTCAACAGCGATAGAGTGATCCCATTATAAACTAGTTGGATCACATCCCTCTTCTTCTCCAACTCCTCCAACAGCTCTCCATTTTGCTCAGAGAAAAAGCCAAAGTCTTGACAACAAACAACAAGGCCCCTCGGATTCCTCTCCTGTGCCCTGCTCTCTTATCTCATTTCTCCTCCCCCTCACTCCTTGTAGCCTCAGTGGCCCCCTTACTGTTCCTCAATACAAACTGAAGAGCATAATCTTGAATTTCAGCCTTGATGTTGGCTGTTCCTTCTGCCTGCAATGCTATTCCCTCAATAATCCAAAGAGCTAACTCCAACATCTTCAAGTTTGGGCTTAGATCTTAACTCCTCAATAAGGTCTATCCTGACTACCAATTTTAAAATAGCAATTCCCTTTCAGCCAGCACCCCTGAGCCTGTTTTTCATATTCCCCATGGTCCCTCTCACCTTCTAACATATATATAATTTATTTCTTAGTCAGGTTTACACTGGCTACCTGCCTAACTTACTACATGTAACTTCTTTCTTTTGTTCACTTCCATTTCCCAACTGTCTTGAATAAAACCTGGCAAATAATAAGGGCTCAATAAATATTCATTGAATAAATAAATGAATGAATGGTGGTAAAAATCAGCTCTTTATCATCATGTGTTCCTCTGAAACTATTGATTCTGGTTCAAATTCCACAAGAGCTTCTCTTCTTGATATTCAATGTCTAGCATTTAGAATAAAAAAAATGTACTCACTGTCTCAGAATAGCAATGACAATGACAAATCTTTGTCTTTCAAGATTGTTGTCTCTTCTAGTTCAGATCCGTTCAGAACCTCAGCTATGTCATTGGTGTCAGGCCATGAGTGTGATAAGGTTGGGGAATGAGATCGAGGTAGTTCAAGGTGAGTGGAGGCTATCACAGTAAATAACCCTCAACTGACCTCATAATACTATCTGTATCTTTGAGCCACTCTGGTCTTTGGGACATTCTTTGGTTAAGCTCTAATCTTACTCCCTCTGGCCTTCATTGCTTATCCTTGGTTCCACTTCCTAGAAACTAAAAGGACAAGAGTCCACCTTCTTGCACATGAAAGTCTTAAAGAGATTTGAGGACTGTGTTTAAACCCTCAGCCTTTGCTTCCCCTCTCACTGTATATCATTTGGTCTTCTCATTTAAACATCTCCAAGCCCTTTATCTCTACCTCTTATGACATGAGTTTAAGTCCTCCTAATGTCTTTATAATATCCTCTGCCTGGGCTCAAATGTGTCTCTATCCTTCTACAGCACAGGCTCCATGATTGGACACAATATTTGAGATGTTATGCAGCAGGTGCATGGCAGAGCAGGAGCAGAAGTCCTGCGCGATGTGTAAGTTATTTATTTCTGCAGCCACTTCACAAATATCCAGAGGTTCAAATATTATCCTAAAGGCAAGGGAGGGTAAAGTAGGGGTTTTAATAAAGAGAATAATGAACAGAATTGAGCTTCTCTAAGATCGCTCCAGCTCTTCAGAGAAGAGAATGGATTGGAAAATTCAAAACCAAAGGCAGAAAATCAGTTAGTAAGCGGTTGCAGAGTTCCAGATGGTGGCTGGCTTATTTGGAAGCTCTGGCCCCTAAATTCTTTTAACACATGTTTTCTGAAACTATATTACCTCTGTCTTAGACTTTTGAACTCGAATTTCAGTCTCTTTATTCAGAGGTTGGGAGACGAGGACCTTCATTACCTTTTTCTTAAACCTTTTGTCACTCGTTTGGGTGAAGACAAAATGGTTCTTCTTCGTGCCTCTATAATGTCCTTCCACATTTTTTTTTAACTTGGAGTCAGTTTTCTGTGTATTCAGGTTGTTGTATACATTCCCCTACCCCTTATCTAGAACATGAGAGTTCTTTGAAGAGATACTCTGGGTCATTTTCACCTTCTGTCCAACCCACACCACATAGTGAAGTGTCTCGTACATAGCAAACCTGGAACCTCGTCGTATTTGTTGAATTAAGCTGCTGTGAACTGGGCTGAATTAAGAGCTGCTGTTAAAATGCAAATATCCTCACTGGGCTCCACAAGACATTAAGGTGTCTATTAAAACTGTGGCACAGACTAATTTATTGGATCAGCTAATAACCAACCAGTCATCAGTGAAGGCTTGCAATGTGGGAAAGTGAAGTTGACCCTTGAGAGAGCTCCTTCAGGGATGGCCATGGACACAGAAATAAGACACAAGCCTATCCAGACTGAAGTGGCAAGCAATAAAGGGAGCATGAGCTTTGAAGCCAGAATAAACTGAGTTCTAGTTCCAACACCCCTGCTTGCTAGCCTCGTGACCTGGGGAAAGTTAATAAAGTCCTCCAAACCCTGGTCTTGCACAGTTGATGGCCAAGACTTGTCCAACTCATCTTTCATCTCTGCTATCTGGAGCATATGTCTCCAGTATAGGGTGTAGACTTGTGCCTGGCACACAGTAGGCACTCAGAAATTCCAGTTGCATGAAGGAATGAGATTGTGGGACATTAGTTGTGCATAGACATGAACCCCCCCCACCACTGTTTTCTCCCCACCTTCTCTGGTTATTCATGTCAGCTCCCAGCACCTCACTTTTTGTATCTGTGAAATGGGAAGTTCAGTATCTTCCTCTCTGTTTATTAAAAAGATGAAATGAGAAAGCATGCAATGCACCTTGCACACAATAGTGCAATAAGTACTGATTCTGTCCATTTCCTATTGCTAACACACCTAAGGCCATCCCCACACATTTCTGGCCAAAAAAGAAATTGCTTGGCACCCAGCTTTCCCTGAAATGTTCCCTTCCAAATGAATTTCTGAGTGAACAACACATGAATTGTATTCGGTGGACTTCCTCTAACTGTATGTGAACTTGGACTGGGGTTTTACACACTCAGGTGCCTTCCCTTGCTTTCCCCCCAAGAAAGAGACCAAAATGTGCATATGTTCACCCACCCTCCTCTGAGCAATAGCAGTAAACAACCCACAGGCTGCAGGAGCCAAGCAGCAGCCCCTGCATGGTTATGAATTTCAAGCAGCCTTCACATAAATGGGCACATGGCCCCCATCTGAGTGGAGAGTTTACAACTCGCAGGTGCAAGAGCAATTTTTCAATTAAGGATAATATTGTGCTTCATCATGTTTTTCTGGAGCCCTGTGGGAGGAAGGGCTCTGGCCAGGTGATAAACCCAGCACAATAGCATCGGTGTAGCAGTCTGAGATGTGTTTTTCCAAACAAGCTTCTGATCTTATGGCTTTGCAGTGTCAAAGTCCACGACATGATTGATCCCACTTGAGTGGAAGACCCAACTCCATGGTAATCGTTCAAAAATTCTTTCAAGTGTGTGGCCTTATTCACAGTCCACTTTCTCTCTGATTTTGCTGAACTGTCCTTTTGGTGCAATTGTCAGTCATCGGTTTACTCTTCTAAATTCACTTCTATTTTGTCTTTTCCAACCAAGGCTTTGCTCCTCCTCATTAGAATGAATACATACAGCAATGGATCTTGCGTTCTACCCTAAAAGAGAGAGCCCAAATGCATGGAGGGGAGGCAGGGGATTGTGCAGGTTGGGAGAACTATATGGGAACATGCCCGGCCTGGAGAGAAGACAGTGAAGAAGCTTGTGTATGCAGAATGGGAGATTGGCTGGAATGTAGAGGGGGATGAGGTTGGGAACAAGTTGGAGTTAAGTTGTTGAGAAACTTGATTGCCTTATAAATGAATTTTTGACTTCATTATGGAACCCGTGGGGAGCCATGGAAAGTTGTAAGGAAGAGGAATTTTGTCATCCGTCTGGTGTCTGTGTGCAAAGGACAGATTGGAGCAGGGACTAGCAGCAACAAGATTAGTTAGATTTATTCAGGTTTCTTATTTGGCAGAGAACAGAGGAAGTGTAACTCATCACAATGTGTTTTGAGCCCAACTGTGTAACAGGCACTATGCTAAAGGCTGTGGGGAGCCAAGATGTGAACAATATTGAATTCTACTCTCAAGATGTGCAGTGCAATGCAGATTCATATCCAACAAGCACTTGGGCATATCTGCACTGTCAGGACTTCTTTTGACTGCAAGTAACATAACAGTGGCTAAGCAATAAAGATGGAGTTCCCTCCTGGGACAGGAAGTCTGGAGATCACCATTAGTGTGTGTCCTGCGAGTAGCCATGTTGTCACCTTCTTCCATTTCCCCTTCTGTTTCCACCATGAGTCATGCTCCTCAGTGCAACTACCACACAGCTGGGGGCCTTAGCTCCAAGCCAGCCAGGAACCTACCATCGACTATTTTGTTGTTGCTCTCCCAGACTTGCAACTTTGCGGTGACCTTAACTCATCCATAAATCTGGCCAACATCTCCCAGAAGGAAAAGACTTAGTCCTCCCAGCATTCCCCAGGCCCAAATGCTCAGACACCCTTACTTCTTCCACATCTGAAATTGTTTCCTAAAGACTTCAAGTACAAAGATTCTTTTATA
The DNA here is from genome assembly GCA_002007465.1 of Ailurus styani. Taxonomy (NCBI): domain Eukaryota; kingdom Metazoa; phylum Chordata; class Mammalia; order Carnivora; family Ailuridae; genus Ailurus; species Ailurus styani. The sequence continues at coordinate 1,801,620 of LNAC01000075.1, forward strand.
TTCTAAAATAATAATAATAATAATAATAAAGTGTAGCCAACCTCTTCCCCCATGATAGTAGTCATAGACTTAAGGCTTATTAACTGAGAAGGTGTATAATGACTAAAATCTGTGAATTTAGAGGTGCTTTTTAAAAAAACTTCTGCTTTATTAACCAAAATAGAATTTCACAGTGCAGTGGTGACTATCCATTTCACAAAAAGATGAACATGTGGATTTGTGAGACATCATATCTATCTACTCTAGAGACAGGTCTGGAACATGCATGGATTTGACAACCCTAAACAATGGCCCCATGACTTCTGGGAGGTGTCTAATTTCTGGTTTAAAACATTTGGGGTTCATAACAAATCTGTAAATACTTTTTAAATGAGGAAAACAAACACCTGGACAGAATAAGAAAAGTAGATCTGCTTAAGTAGGGACTTCAGCATCAAGGTGTATTCAAACTTATCCACATAACAATGTGGCTAGAGAACTCTCTTTTTTTTTTTCTTCTACTCCCAGAACTCTAAGCCTCTTAGCAGAAGTGAAGCTAACCTCTGTCGTTCTACTTCTGACCCCTTCCACGAGGGCATGCTCCGCTCGGCACAAGGTTCTGGCCTGGAGTGTACAGGGTGATTTGTCATTTTACAAAACAAATATGGTTTGGGCAAGAAGAGAGCCAAGTGATAAATAATCCCAAACCAGAAAGCTACTGTGGAAGTTTTGGAGCAAAAGAGAAAGACAAAAACAAACCCCAAGAAAACATAAAAGCTCAGGATGATTTATTTCATAATTTAAAAATCAAAATTGCCTTCGGGCGGTAGGACTTGTTTGCCCAGTTTTACCCTAGAGTGAGTCATAATAGCTAAGTTATATACCCTTGGAAAAACCAGGGCTTTTCTAGAGGGAGCACTGAGATGTCATTAAGCCCGGAACTGTGTGCGGCAGTGCCAGAATCAAATGTCCTTTGAAATCGAGACCAGCAGAGAGAAAGCCTCAGGGCTGGTGCTGCTTTCCTTCTGACCAAGCCTGGCCCCCATAGTCTCATCTAGGAGGTGTCAGAGAAAGAACTGGGGGGAGCAGAAAATCACTTTGGCCTTAGGGGCAGGGCTCAAGAGAGATGTGGGTAAGTTTTATAAATTCAGAGCTGGGTGGGTAGCAGGACAAGGGGGAAGGAGGCTGTTAATGACACGGGGCAGATTGCATTCTGTCTGCAACAGGGACACAGTCTGGCTGAATACAGCCACCAATAAGTCCAGACCTGCATCAGCTATCTCTTGCCACAATAATGCAGTGTAACAAACAGTCCCCAAAGCTCAGAGGCATATAACAATAAGCACTGATTTTTCTCTTACAAGTCTGTGAGCCAGGTTGAGCTAATCTCAGCTGGTCATACTGTTGGGTCTGTGTTTGGCCAGTGGGTCTGCTAGGTCTCACACTTGGCTGGCTATCAGCTTAGGCAATGAAGGTGTAGGGAGAAAAAAAGTTTTCCCTGACCCTTTTAGGGGCCCTGTCTGGGTCTGAAAATTAAACTGGCCAAGATTAACAGGAGAAAAGCATATAAATTTATCTAATCATGTTTTATGTGACTCAGGAGACCTCATAAGGAAATGAAGACACAAAGAAGCAGCTAAACTGGAGTATGTTTAGGCTGAGTTTGATGAAGGGTGGACAGCCATAGAGAAATATGATAGAGCAAAGATTATGAGGTTAAATGTAGGAAACTGAGGGAAATGGTAAGGCCTGATTGTTCAGATTCTTCTATCCCTTTGCCTCCAGATGGAAAGATGCTCCTTTCCTTCTGGTACAGGGAGAACACCTCTCACATGAGGATTCTGTGACCTGCTGCAGAGGAGAAGGGCATAAACAAGGTCGAGGTGACCTTCCTGCTTCTGCCATTCTCTCAAACTCCCTCAGCTTAAAATACTAAATATGCCAAGGTGCCATATTTTGGGAGCAGGAAGTCCTGAACCACATCAGACAGAAATGGCCCACATGTCTGCCATCATCCCAGAGGCTAGACTGGATTTGTTCACAGGGTGGTAGCAATGTTCCAAGGAAGAATGGAAACACAAAAGATCAAGTCATAAGACCAGCTCAGATTCTTGGGATTAGAAAAATACCTTGATAGGAGGAAAAATCCAATGGCAAAGGGCACAGATACTGAGACAGGTGGAGAACTGGGGGCATTTATACCACTCTTCCATAAGAATAGGCCACCTGACAATGTTGCAGAAGAGAGCTTGTGAAGCCACAGGGATTAGGGTGGAGATCTATTTGTTAGAAGACAAATTTCATTTCAGAATATGCAAGAGGAAAGAGTCCAAACTGTCCCATAGTAAAACAGGCTGCCTAAAGAACTAATATTTCTACATTGTGATAGTCACTAATGTGAAGTAAGTGTTTATTACGTGCATCAGACAACGTTCTGGGTTGCTCACAGGAATTAATTGTAGCAATAACACCACAAGCAGATTTTCATGGCCCGTCATGCATGTGTTCTGCAGAAAGAGGCCTGCCTGGCTGAGGGACCACAGTGCCTGCCAAGTCTTGAGCCCAGGTGTGGAGCTGTGTTCACTTGGGGGGAAGAGAACCTTTTTCTAATTCATGTCCAAGTGATGCATGAACTGGCAGTGGCCCTGCCTGGTTAGGAGGTTGGCATTATTCTGGCTCTCATTTTGGAGCTAAACAAAATGAGGCCTCAGGGAGTTTGGGTAAATTGTCCAAGAATACACAGATTTTGAGCAAAGCAGAGATTTGAACTCAGTCTAACTCCATGGCCCATGCTCTTGACCACAGAAGAGTCCTGCCTCACTAGGTCCTTACAACAACCAGATAGGAAGAGTATGGCATTTCCATTTTAAGGATGAGGCACTAGAAGGGAAGAATGAAGGAACTTGCTGGAAAATTAAGGGGCTTGGGTAATGGATGGATCAGTAGAGGGGCTTGTTCCCACATCCATCTAATTCCAAAGGCTCTTTGCTTTTAGCCATAACTTGTCTTCTCTCCATCAATAGTCTAAGAATTTCTCTATTACTGAAGGCATTCAAGAAGAGATCTAAAAACTATATATATGTCAGGGATGCTAGGAGCGATTAATTCATCCACTAGGGAATTATAATTTATGTCTTTTTGCCTTTAAAATCCTGTGGATAGTATTGGCTGAGAAGACACTGCTGGTTGTTCCATTCTGTACCCAGTCAATACCCAGTGTTTTGAAGTGAGATCAAGACAAGGAGCTCTCTTGGATGAAAACAAGTATCCAAAGCAAGATAGGCATGGAGATCTGGTGAGGACATTTATTATCTTTCATTATCTATCTAATCCTGGCTCAGAGACTCTGGGAAGCCTCAGGGTCAGCAGTCTCAACTGAATCCTATTAACTGCCCGTTATCTACAATGGGTGCTGACAGACACCCTTCCTTCTGGGAGTCATCCCCAGATCTGCCAGACTGTTCTGATGTCATGATTGTGTCATACAGAGAATAATCCACAGTAAAATGTCTGGCTCTGTGATGCACTCACTCACTCACCAGTGTGAGTCTGAAAGACTCATGAGCAGCAGAGGGAGCCTGAGGCTGGACCACCAGAGTAAGAATATCCAGAGGCCCCCCACAACCCATTCCCCTTCCCACCTCCATCACTCTCTGCCTCTAATTCCAATCCTTCTAGACTCTGGCTTAGCAGCCTCAGAGTCCTTCGGATTGGTTCCCTAACTCATCCAACCCATACCAACTTGTAGTATGTCTTTGATGCTCCAGATTTTTAAGTGGCCCTGAACCATTACCATTCCGACAAACCCTCCTTGCCCCCAAGCTCTGTCACAGTGCAGTATAGCAGTTGACACTGCATAACCCAGGCTGGGTGTACCAGTTGCCCCAGTGCCCACTGTTCATCTTACAGTGACACTGAGTTTGAGACCTGGCTGCACAACTGCTTCCTTGCATGACCTTGAGCTAGTCACCTGAAACTATGTAAGCCTCTGTTTCCTGCTCAATAAATGAGGAAACACCATCTACCAGGATTGTGTTAAGAATTCAGAGAGACAAAGTGTATCAAATGCTTAATACAGTGCCAGAAATTAGTAAGTGCTCTATTAATTTGTACCTCCATCCAAGCCTCTCTCCAAATCTGCTCCCACACACATCAGATTCTAGGCTTTGGTGAATAACCATCCACTTGGCTTCTCTGCTCTGATGCCTAATGAGCACGTCCCATGTAATGTTTCCAAAAGGAACCAGTAGTTTCACATTGCAACCTGTTCCCTACACAGCTTCCCCAACCTTCCAGGGCTTAGGCTAACATCCTGACCCCCATTTTCTAGCACATCCCAGTCTGGATCCATCAGGACATCTCATTGGTTCTGCATTCAGGGCATACCCAGGATCTGACCATCTCTCACCACCTCCGTGGCCCCAGTGGATCCAGTTACTTCCATCTCTCACTTGGATTAGGCAACAGCCTTCTCACCCATCTCCCTGCTTCTGCTGTCAATGGGATCTGAGAATAATCAATCCTCTCTAGCTATCAGATCACATCCCCCCCTTTGCTCAAAACCCTCCAGCAGCTTCCCATTTCACTCAGAATCAAAGCCAAGATCCTGGTAATAGCCTACAAGGCCTTACGTGCCCTGCTCCCCCACTTTTCTCTTTGATCTCATCTCTGACTTTCTCCTTGGTCTCTCCTCTGCAGCCACAGGGCCCCCCACCTCTGTACCTCAAAACCCAGCAGGCACACTCCATCCAAGGGCCTTTGCACAGGCTGTGCCCTCACTTAAGAGTGCGTTCTCACGATATCTGCATGCTCGTTCTCTCCTTCATGTTTTCCATCACAGGCTACTTCCTAAAAGACATCTACCTTACCACCTTTTGAAGGTGCAAACCTCCCTCTTATCAGCACTCTCCAGCTCTTTAACCTTTCCCCCATCCCCATTTTATTAAGCGTGTATAATATTCTAACATATCACATGGTTTACTTATTTATTGTACTATTTACTACTTCTCTCCCCACACTCCAGAATGTAGACTCCAACAGGGGAGGGGTTTTCGTCGATCCCGTTCACTGATAGACTCCAAGTGTTTGTCATGGTGCCTTGTGCAGAGTAGGTACACCACAGGTGTTTGTCTGTCGAAGGAATGAATAGACTAATTGTAACTGTTAGTGTTACCATGTTTTGAGCCCCTAAAAACCAGGAGCCTTGTCTCACTCCTGCCTGTATCTCCAGCACTTATCACAGGGCCCCACACTGCAGAGACGCTCAGCATAGATTTGCTTAAAGTGCAAAACCAAGGAACTCCCCCTCCTTGAGATGGAGACGCCCAGCACTAAGCTCATACTGGTTTCCCTGAAAGGACAGCCCTTCGTGTCACATTCAGAGAGCAAAATTGCCTGTGACATGTAATTTAGAACCTGAGACGCCTGGATATAAAGTCTTACTCAGGTAAATGGGATCAAACATCAGGGCATTTCCACTCTACCAAATGGATATTCTGGATTTAATATGGTCTCACATTCCCTCCCAGGCTTCTCAGGTGGCTCCCCTGGGTGAGGTGGGGGGAGGCATATTTGACAGAGTTGCCATCCAGAGGTTGATGGTCTTACTTCAGCCAGGTAATCTCAAGCCCCATCAAAGTCTTGCTTTAATATCTGACCAGAGAAGCCACTTCCTCCCTAATATCTATTCTGAGCCTCCTCCATCTCTCCCAGACCTGGGAAAACTGACAATCTTATGACAGTCTCAACCCTGCAGAGTGTGGATTTCATCTAGGGCGATAGGTGTCTTCAGACCACCATACCATAGTTAATTGTGTATATGAAGCAGTGGGAAGAATTCCAGCTACAGTTGGGATTTCGAGTCTGTTGATTACTCACTGTGTGACCTCAAGCAAGTGGTTTAATCTCTGTGGAACTCAGTTTCTTCATCCATAAAATGGGCATAATAAAACTTAATCATTTGTTCTTTTTGTGGGATGTAGATGAAATCACTGTTCTTTCCCTCTTAGACCCAGAAATCTCCAGGACAGAGAATTTTTTAATTATTTTATTCATTCATTTATTGAGCATCTACATTTATTGAGATCCATACAAGTTCTCAAAAAGACAAATATTAAGGCACTGTCCCTGCCTTGGAGCGGCTTACTGTTCTGTAATAAACCACTATGACTTAAAATGCTGTGTTAAAATAAGATTATGAATAAATGCCATAAGAACACAGAGGAGAGAATAATGATACTTAAAAGGATCAGGAAAGGCATGAAATAGAATATGATGTGTGAAGAGAGTTTTGAAATATCAGTTTGTCAGGCAGACAGGGGTGTTAGGAGGAAGGGTGTTTGAGGCAGAGGGAACAGCATGAGTGAAGCCATGGTGGCACCTGTTATTCACCATTATAATTGTGACTCCTCTGCCTCCAGTATGTAAGTCCAACCCATGGAGATTCCAGGTAAATACGTGTTAGTTGAACAGCTCTTTATTAAGAACAGCATAGAGCATCATGGTCTGTTTAGGGGATTCAAGTGGCCCAGTTTGGATTCACATCCAACTTCTTGGGAGTGCAAGAAGATTGGCACTCAACTGTCCTTCTACTGCTTCCTTGCATTTGCGAAACAACCGTGAGCCTTGGGATGGCAGAGAGTGGACACTGAGAGATTGTACATGTACATGAGGGTGGGCCTTTGCCTTCTTCTGAAGGTAGCTGTACTGGGACGATGGTCTAATATTTTTTATCTACACATTTGACTTGTAATCCCTTCCAGTTTAACCCTACTTCTACAGATGACCAAAGGCAAATGCTGGAAAGAAGTATGAGCCAGCTTTTAAGGGATTGAGATCAGAAGTGACATCTCCTGAGCATGTGTATATCACTAAATGCATCAACATAAATGCTCATGATCCCACTTCATAGAGGGGAAACTGAGGCTGACAAATTTTTGTTTCAAGCTAATAAATGTCAGAGCTGAGATTCCAAGTTGGGGTGTGAAAAGGGCTGGCTTATTTTCCTTACTTCAAAGGAATAAATAGGTGTGTGCCCCAAAATTCATAACTTGAAGCCCTAACCCCAGTATGAGGGTGTTAGGAGATGGGGCCTCCAGGAGGAAATTCAGTTTAGATGAGGTCACAAGGGTGGAGGCCCGAGGATGGGATCAGTGCCCTTCGAAGAAAAGGAAGAGAGACCAGAGCTTGCTCTCTCTGCCATGGGAGAGGACACAGCAAGAGATGCCTGTTTGTAAGCCAGGAAGAGGGTTTTCATCAGGGGCCAAGTCAGCCAGCACCCTGATCTTGACTTCCAGCCTCTAGAACTGTGAGAAATAAGTCACACAGCCCATCTTATGTTATTATGGCAACATGAGCAGACTGAGATACTTGTCCTCACAAGACATATATGCCCAGCGGCCCTAACCACAACCGGCTGTCTCATCCCGTTCCACCAGCAAGCTTCTCAGGAAATGACGGAATGACTGGGTCTTCTCTGTCTCTTGTCTCTCCTTTAATTTTATTAAAGTCAGTCTTGGTCCCTAGGCCACTGAATTTTCTAGAGTCCTAGGTAGTCCTGGGGAAGGTGATCAGCCTGTAAGACGTCTGAGCACATCAAAAATGCAGACACCAGCTAGGAAGCCAGGGAAGGGCCTGCAAGGGATGAGGACCCCTGGAACAGGTCTGGATGGCAGTACACACAGCAGTCACCAGAGGTATATAGCCTGAGAGAACAAGATAGCCAGAAGCAGAGCTAAAAACCTGTGGAAGGCACAGCCATAGAAAACACAACCTCCTGGGTGTGTGTGTGTGCATGTGTGTGAGACAGAGAGACAGGGACAGGACAGATGGAGATGAGGGATGGGCAAATGCACACGATCACAGGGTGAACTTGAAGAGAGAGTGTATGAATCAAGTACTGGTCACTGGAGAAACCTCCAAGAATTCTTTCTTCGACAGACATTTCAAATACTCTCAGACATCCTGTCTGTTTATTCTACTAAGGCTGTTTAACCTGTATGTAATTTTGATGAACTGAACTGTTCGTTTTACCAAATACCAGAAACTTATTCAAACCTGTGTGAGAGACCTAAAGGCTTTATACCGAATAGGACACAGGCTTTTCTAACCAAACACTCCACACAATAATAATCTGAGTTATGTAGTTCTCAAGGTCAAGTAAATCGTTCTCTCTGGTGTTAAAAAAATGACATTTTTCATGCACATAAACTAAATGCTAGATTGAGGATAAATGATGTGACATGTGGGTGACAAACTACAGCTTATTATTCTTTAGAGGCTCTCTGTCATAACTATCTCTATCTTTCTATCACCTTCCTGGGAGGAAACAGAAGATGACAGAACCAGGAGGGGACAATTGTGATTGGACAGTATGGGAAACTAACTGTCATTGTATGGAATTGGACAGGAGTGTTTGTTAGGTCCTGCACTTGTGTCTAAAAAAACCAGCGTAGGCTGTCCCAAGATGGGCCACTTTGGCATGAAGATTATTTTGAGTTAAAAAGCAATCAAAACCCAACAGATTCAGGAAAAGCTCTTTACCTCCCCCTCAACTGCCTGAAAAGAATTTGGATAGAGGACCTGCTCCAGAAAGAGAGTTATCATTTCACCACAGATAGCTACATTTTGCTGTGAACTAGGGATGGTGGACAGGGAGAAATCTAGCAAGACCAGTTTGATCAAGTCTTTTATGTCCCATTGTTTCCAAGTGATCTAGCAATCATTTGCTTACCAAACATTTACTCTTTTCCATCTTCCTGTAAATTGAATTCCTTCGTTTTGTAACTCCAGACCTCTACCCCCTTCTCCTAACTTCAGAATGGCATATATACCACACCTCATTTTGCCTGTCTTTGGAATTTCCTTGTCTGTACAGATTCCCTCTATGTACATTAAATTTTATTTTCTCATGTTGATCCGTCTCATGTCAATTTGATTCTTAGTCCAGCTAGAAGGACCTTTGAAGGGGATTATAATTCTTGCCCCCTGACTTCACAGAACAGTGGGGGACAAAATGGCAGCAGCCCACAGAGACTCAGAGTAAATCAGCCATGCTAAACATACTGAAGCCACGCCTACAAGCTCCCGGCATCCTTGAACACAGTGAAAGCTGGATAAATGCTTGTTGAGCTTAATATCAAGATGAATGACTACAAGCACAGAAATGAAAATAAAAATGGTTATCCTGTTGTTCTCCCAGCTGGGCAAAACACATGTGTGATGCTGGGACTTGTCCTGAGTCACCATGCTTGAGAACTATAGGCACCCTGAAATATGTTTGGGGAGTTGGTGCTTGGATCTCAAAACAATGTCATAAGAAGAAAATTGAAGGGAAAAAAAAGAAAATTGAAGGAATGTAGGAGATTTAGCCCAGAAGACCACTCATGGGGGATGATCATTGTCCTTAGAAAATGTCCTTCCATTTTCTAAGGACAATGATGATGGATGTAGGAAAGGGAATCTCAATTGCTTTATACGGCCTTAAGGAGAATGGGAGAATTTATGTGAATTACTGAGGTATATTTATCTTAGAATTTAAATTTTATCAATATTCTAATTGTAGAGCTTCCAATGGTAGAGCTTTAGGACTGACTCAACAGGAAGTAAGCCATGTACAACTAAATGTCTCCAAGAGATGTTCTATCAGGTGCTAGATTCAAAAGTTAGCCTGGATTACCTTTAAAGGCAAAGAACCTTTGATTCTATGAAAGAGGCAGGTGGGAATGACTATAATAGTTGGAGTAAGAGTAAGGCTGCCATAAGAAAAAGAGTCAAACTTTCAATCATTTAAAGAGCAAAGAAATTGGGTGCCTGTGTGGCTCAGTCCATTCAGCATCTGCCTTTGGCTCAGGTCATGGTCTCAGGGTCCTGGGATCGAGCTCCATGTCTGGTTCCCTGCTTAGTGGGGAGTCTGCTTCTCCCTCTGCCGCTTCCCCTGCTCATAATGTCACTCACTCTTTCTGTCTCTCAAATAAATAATACCTTTAAAAATTTTTAATATAGAGCAAAAAATAAAAATAAAAGAAATTTGTGACTCTCTTGCATAACAGTATAGGGCAGACTGCCACCCGCTGCTCCAAAAAATCATCATGGGAACCAGGCTGGGATTGAGGTGGGATTGAAGTGTGGCTCTGCCTTCAGCATGAAGCTTCCAAGGCTATCCCAGCCATCGCCATATCCAATCAGTGGGAGGAAACAGGCAACGTCCAGGACTGAGGCTTCTTATTATCCAAGAGATACAGAAATTGCACACATGACTTTCACTTTTTTTCTTTTTAAAACTAAGATAATCTTTATTTTGAACAACCTCAAATAATGAAACAAGATGACTTTCACTTCTGTTCCATTGCTGTGCCAGGTCACAGGACTCCATCTCACTGCTAGAGATGCTAAGAAGTATAACTTGAGCTGAGCAACCAGGAATTCCCAAGGAAAATCGATTGGGAAGCCAACAGCAGTGTCAGCCCCAATCATAAGCCATCGATTTAATTATTTGTCATTGTCTGCCAACTAACTTGTTTATCAACAATATGCTAATACTAATAATAACATTAATAACACCTATTAACATGTTAACATTAATATTCATACATTAATATAGTTAAAATCACAGCTTTGGAGCCGTTCTGCCTGGTTTTGATACCTAGCTCAACAATTTAGTAACTGATGGCAGGCAAGTTATCCTCTGTATGCCTCAATTTCTTTACCTGTTATGTGGATAATACAACTAATAAATAAGGTTTTTGTGGAGTTTAAATGAAACAATACAACTAAAGTCCTTAGAACAGTGCTTGGAACCTAGTAAAAGCTTAGTAAGTATTAATACTTACTACCATGTAAACCTGGGAAGGAAGAAGTACATTTCTGGGGGTTTTCTCTGGACACAGAGTTTCCAGTGACCTACGTGAGCAGAATGTGAAGTCTTTTCAGGGTAAGTAACTGAAAGGGATAGTTTGGCTTTTTCACCTTCAGAAAAAGAACCACTCATATCCTCTGGTCCCCACTTATTTACCAAATCTGAGAGAAATGATTGCTTTAAAACATTTCTTTGCTCTCCACCTTCCCACATGCTTTGGAAAAGGAAAGCAGACTAGAAAAACTGCAAGGGTCCTTGCCTGGCTGTTCTAGAAAGTAATTAGATTCTAAGCAAATCAACGTACCCCACTTTCACAATGAGCTCCAATCAGTTTTCAGAAGAAGGGTAAAAACACCATGCAAGAACAAACACCGACCCACAAATAAATAAATAAAAATGTCACCCCTGTCTCAGCACCAGCTTGCATTAACAAACGGGTAATCAGAGTTTTCAAATGGAAACATACTTTTGCCATCTCATTTGGGTTTTTATGATGAATTTTGCACGATGCCCGAGGCTGCCTTACAGGAGACCTGGGAAGGCCTCCTCTGATTAATGGGGCTGATGATCCCCTCTGAGAGGCTAAGGTTACTTGAAAATTCAACCCATTAATTAGCAAGAGCCCTAGCTGCCTGGGGTGGTCCAGACCCACCGGGAGCCCGGGAGTTGGTTGTGCAGGAAGGTTCTTGAAGAAAGCTATGGTACCTTTGGTGGGGGTTGGAGGGTGGATTTGGTGGTGAGGGAGGCAAGATTTATTGTTTTGAGCACCTCCGTGTGTTCAACACCTTCAATTGGATTGCATTTAATCTTCACAACAAACCCATGAGGGAGGTGTTTTGACTCCTATTTTATGGATAAGGACACAGAGGTCCAGATACTAGTTGCAGAGCTAGTAAGGGGGTAGAACCAGGAATCAGATTGACCTCTGCTTTTCTCCTTATCCTGAGGGTCACTTTTTCATAATACTGATGTAAAATCAGAGTCATGTCCTAGAGAAGCTCGTGATGATGGATGAAGGATGTCCAGTGAAACACTGAGAGACCACCGCGGGCACCACTGCTACAATGTGTGGTGCAGGGGGTGACACGGGGTTGCTGAGATGGGGCTCTGCAAGGTCACATAGCAAGTAAGGGCCAAGGGCAAGGCTGTAACCAAAATTTACAACATTCCAAAGCACATGGTTGACAGTTTGTTAGGCAGGTGGGACGTTGAGCCTGGAAGGATGTGTGGTGTTTGGAAAGGAAGAGGAAGCACAGAGGCGGATGGGTGGGGATCCAACACAATCACAGGCTGAAGTGAATTTCCTTACACATTCTGGCATGTACGTTCCCCATTTTGGCTACCAACACTCATGCCTTCCTCTTTCCAATATCCCAGTCCCCCGCCTGTTATATTTCTCCTGCACTTCTTTGCCTCGTGATTTTGCCCCCACCAATTCTTCCTCTTGGAATGCCTCCCCAATTCAACCCCATCTGTCCTTCAAGTCCATCCCAAGGTCTACCATCTGCTGGCAACCCTTTGTATCATTTACCCACTCATTTTTTATTAATGAGGTCATCTTTTTAAAAATTTTTTCAGTGATCCAAGATTCATTGTTTATGCACCACACCCAGTGCTCCATGTAACATGTGCCCTCCTTAATACCCACCACCAGGCTCACCCATCCCCCCACCCCCTCCTTTCCATAGCCCTGTTTGTTTCTCAGAGTCCACGGTCTCTCACCTTTCATCTCTCCCTCCGATTTACCCCAATTCACTTTTCCTTTCCTTCTCCTAAAGTCCTCCGTTTTATTCCTTATGTTCCACAAGTAAGTGAAACCATATGATAATTGACTTTCTCTGCTTGACTTATTTCACTCAGTATAATCTCCTCCAGACCAGTCCATGTTTTTTGTTTGTTTGTTTGTTTAAGATTTTTATTTATTTATTTGACAGAGAGAGATCACAAGTAGGCAGAGAGGCAGGCAGAGAGAGAGGAGGAAGCAGGCTCTCCATCGAGCTGGGAGCCCAATGCGGGCCTCAATCCCAGGACCCAGAGATCATGACCTGAGCCGAAGGCAGAGGCTTTAACCCACTGAGCTACCCAGGCGCCCAAGAACCATCCACGCTGATACAAAAGTTGGCTGTGTTTGAGTCATCAGAAGGGCTCCAATAACAGGGCCAGGACCCCAAGGGACTGCTAAGATGTAGAGGTGGATGAAGGAGTCAGGAAGCTGAGTCAGGACAGAGCTTCAAGCGCCTCTGAGAAGTGATGTGTTCAATAGGAAACAGGTAGGAAGTACATCCTCATGTCTGGGCTAGAAGATTGGAGGCTCCCAGAGATGCCTAGGACCACCCTCCTTGCACATGCTGTCCTAGACTTACAGCTGTTACAGGGGAGAGACAACTGTCCTTTTGGATGGAATCAGGGTCTGAGAGGAACCTCCAACAGACAGACTGATGGTGCATTGATTTCTGGCCTCTTCAGACATACAGAGGCTGCACTGCAACTTCGGATTTATGAAATAGTTCCGGAATGCTAACTTCCTGCTCTCCGGCATGCACCTCAGGTACACAGTCCCTTGACTGCCTTCTCTGTCAGTTTCCCGGAGAGCCTCATGTGACAGTCTGGGAGGTGGTGGTGGGGAGCAAGCACATCATATGCAATAGGTCTCTCCTTAGAGCCAATTCTGAGTCCGAGAAGCAATTTGTAGTTGCAAATGCATTAACAGCTCCCGGGCCCAACCCTGTTTCTCATCCTTCCTCCAGTGATCAGTCAACGTGCTTTTAATTAGCTCCCTTGGCCTTCGTGTTCTCCTCCAGGCTTGCTGTGGAGTCTCTGGTGAAGCCCCCAGAGTCACTGAACGTGAAAGTGGACTCTTCTAGCAAACAGTAGACACTCCTCTCTGCCCATGGCAGCGCCAAGCAATCCAGAACCCTATGGAGGTTTGCGCCGCAAACACTGTGCAGGACATGGGCAGAGCTCAGAAAAACTGAAGGTCTCCCAGGACCTCCTAGTCTTGGTGACCTCACTTTACATATGAAAGAACTGAGATCCAGAGAGGGGGAGAGAGAGAGAAGAGAAAGAGGAGGGAGGGAGAGAGGGAGAGGGAGATAGAGAGTGAGACTCTTTTGTGGCATTCAGCTTGATTAGAGAAATTGCCTACATGCCTCTTGATTTCTGGATTTTATTTTTAAGTTTCATTGTTATTCTAGCATTTTTGGTTACTTTATATGAAATATGAGCATTTTAGAGCACTGCTATGGAGATAGCCCCTCACAGTTCAAAATGGGCAGAAACCTGGAATAAAGGTTGAGAAGTGGATGTTCCTTTAGCACTCCTCCCCTTTCCTACCCCGTTACCAGCTCACTGACACCCAGGTCCCCATTTGGGCATCTCATGAAACAGAGGGAAAGTACAGTAATGGTTACTTTATGTGCATGGTTGAGGAAGCCTCACAGAGAAGATGGCATTTGGACTGAGTCATGAATGGCAAGAATAAAGCATCCAGGGAAAGACCTGAGAGCAAAGAGCCCAAGCAAAGTCCTGACTTAGAAACACATTTCACATTAAAAAAGAGAAAGAAAACACATAATCTTTCTGAACTCGATTTTTGCAAGAACCTCGAAATTGATTCCCCCTGTTTCTGCTTCTGTCCTCGATTTCTACACTGCATTTCAACATAATAGCCAGACCAAAAATTTTTTTTAATGTAAATTAGATCATTTTACTTATTTTTCCTAACCTCCTGGTCTCTTGACCTGGAGGAAGGAAGGAAGGAAGGAAGGAGAGAGAGGGAGATAGAAAGAAAGAAAATCATACAATCTCCCAATCTAAGTGTCACCCATTTAATCCAATACCAATCACTGTTTTGTTATCATTCTATATTATTGTCTTCATAAGTGCTGATCACTGTCTGAAAGCATCTTGTTTATGTATTATCAATTTTTGTCTTCCTACCTCCTAAAATGTGAGCTTGTTCAGAACAGGGACCTCGTTTATCATGGCATCCCCATTGCCCAAATAGTAGTAGGCACCACATAAATATTTGTTGAATGAATGAATCAATGAATGGCTACCAAATGTGCTATAATGTGAAGTTAGAGGAAGCAGAGGCCAGAATATGGGAGCCTTGTAAAGCACCCTAGGGAGCTAAACCATTCCACATTTAATGGGAAATTGTTGGGGAGGTAAAGAGGGGGGGAATCACTTTGTCATGTTCACATTTTTTTTTAATTTTATTTTTTCGGTGATCCAAGATTCATTGTTTATGCACCACACCCAGTGCTCCATGCAATACGTGCCCTCCTTAATACCCACCACCAGGCTCACCCATTCCCCCCTCCCCCTCCCCTCCATAACCCTCAGTTTGTTTCTCAGAGTCCACAGTCTCTCATGGTTCCTATTTACCCCAATTCACTTTTCCTTTCCTTCTCCTAGAATCCTCCATTTTATTCCTTATGTTCCAGAAGTAAGTGAAACCATATGAAAATTGACTTTCTCTGCTTGACTTATTTCACTCAGCATAATCTCCTCCAGACCCGTCCATGTTGATACAAAAGTTGGGTATTCATCCTTTCTGATGGCTGAGTAATATTCCATTGTATATATGGACCACGTCTTCTTTATCCATTCGTCTGTTGAAGAGCATCTCGGCCCTTTCCACAGCTTGGTGATTTTTGAAAACATCCCTCTGTGGAGAGCACAGTGTATGGAAGAAAAAGACGAGGCAGTGGAGGATGAGTGGTTAGTGCAATGGCCCAGAAGACAGAAGACGGTGGCTTGCACTAGAGTAGCAGCTGTGGAAATGGAGAAATATGGGTAGATTCTGGATGAATTTTGGAGACAGAGTTTTCAGAACTTACTTTGGAAGGAAGGGGATGACAAAAAGTGAGTGATCAAGTAAACAACCCCCAAATCCATATCTTCAGGACAGAACGTCTTTCCATCTATTCGACATCTTCTCCTGAATATTATATGATAATCTAAAAGTAAATTCTTTATCACCTTTCTCTAAAAGATTTTATTTATTTATTTGACAGACAGAGAGAGACAGTGAGAGAGGGAATACAAGCAGGGGGAGTGGGAGAGGGAGAAGCAGGCTTCCCACGGAGCAGGGAGCCCGATGTGGGGCTCGATCCCAGGACCCTGAGACCATGACCTGATCTGAAAGCAGACACTTAACGACTGAGCCACCCAGGCACCCCTTTTCATCCCGTTTAAACTGCAAGAAATATTCCTCCTCCTCATCTTTATTTATAGCTCCTGAGAAGGACCTGATTGGTCCATTTAGATCACATACCCAGAACTTGAGCCGGGTTTGGGGAAGTGTGATTGGGCAGGCCTGAATCATGCAGGTGGAAGAAGGCCGTGATTGGCTAGATCCGCAGAACCACGAGGAACATTCTGGGAAAGGCACTTCTGACAGAATATGGGCAAGGGAAAGTCATAGTATAAGAGGAAGGAAACGGAATGCTTGGCAGATAGAAACAACAGGCAGCAAATACTCATGGCATATCACTGCCCCCAAGATGAAATACAAGCCTGTTAGCGTGACATACAAGGGCCTTTACCATCTGGCCCTGCTTCCCTCCTCCGACTCATCTCTTAGGACTCTCACTGTGCTCTGATGGTGCAGAACAACCTGCAGTTCTCGGAGGATGCCCCATTTCCGTTTCACCTCTAAACCTCGACTGGAAATGCCCCCTGTCTGTTTCTTTGCCCAAACCGTGTTTTATTCTGCTTTGATGTGATCTTTTAGGAGAACACCCTTCCTGATACTCCAACTGCCATGAACTCTACGCTTCCTTCGTTCACCGCCGGCAGCCGGGGTGCACTGGGGCTTTAGCCCTGTGTGAGCACTCAGCTGGGAGCTCCTTAACACCACAGCTGTGCCTTTCATCTCAGTGTCCATCTACATTTTAAATGCTTCTGTCAGTGTTTGCTGCCTTAGTGAATAGGAAGGAAGAGAGAGTCAGGGAGTGAGGAAAGGAGAGAAGGAGAAAAGAGGGGTCTAAGCAATGAATGGGAGCGCATTTCTTAATATAACAGAAGAATATAGACCCTGGGGGAGGTCAGTAGTTTACCTTCAACTTCTCATACAAAATTTGTGACCAGGATAGTATACACAGACGCCTGTGCTTATCCTAAGACAGGTCTGTGGAGGTATCCAGCTAATACATTTTTTTTCTGGAAACTCCCAGATGTGGAGTAATCATCGTGGTCGTGCACTGCTGGTGGGAGTGCACGCTGGGATAAGACTTTTGGGGAGCAATTTGGCAACATCTTGCAAAGTTGAAAATGCACGTACTCTATGACTGAAGTCCTAGGTGGAAAGGATCTCTCACACACTTGGGGACATGTACAAGACTGTTAACTGCAACATTATTTGTAAATGTGAAAGATTCAAATCAGCCTAAATTTCCATTTGCAGGAGAACAGGTAAACAGACCCTGCTATGTTCATTTATTGGAGTAGAATACAGGAGGCAAAAGAAATGAACTAGCACTATCTATATCAAAATGGATGAATCCCAAGGGCATATGGAAAAAACAAGCTGTAGAAATATATGTAAAGTACGATATAAGCCAAGTTTAAAAATGTGCAAAACACATCAACATCTTTCTTATGGATAGATATTTTGTTCAAGTATAAAAATGTGCATGGAAATGTTAAACTATGCTCAGAAGAGTGATTATACCGGGTGAGGAAGGGATGTAAGTGAGATGGGGGCGGGGGTTGCAGATAGTGATTATAGGGGAAATTTAACTGCATCTGTAACTACATTGTTTCTTTTTAAAGTCTGAAGCACACATGAAAAATCTTTGATAAATCTGGGTGGTAGACACAAAGGCTTTTCAATATCATCCCTTCCAATACACCAGTCACTAGCCACATGTGGCTGATTCATTTCAGATTTAAATCCATTAAAATTTGATGAAATTTAAAATTCAGTTTCCCAGTACACTAACCACATTTCATGTGCTCCATGCCATATGTGGCTAGCGACTGCTGTACTGGAAGGCTAGTGACTGCCATATGCAGCAAAGCAGATTATAGAACATTTCTATCATCATACAAAGTTCTATTGGACAACCCTAATCTACACTCTTGTATAATTGAGTATTTCATAGTTAAAAGTTTGAGATTAATTTGACTAAAGCATCCTCTGCCGTCAGTTATCATAATAACACAGAATGTAGTAATTAGTCATATAAAATCTGCTCTATGCCATATTGAATTTCTCAACCAGTGAAGGTAGCCTATGTTGGGAGGGTCCCTGACCCCATAACAACCACTGTGCATTAAGAAACTGAGCCCCCCGTCAGTAAACACAATAAAAGTCATGAAGGTGTATGAGCTAGACTAGCTGAGAAATTTCCCAAATCTAAATAGGTGGAGTATGTTAAAGAACTTTCACTCCCTGACATCATCAGATCGGAGCTAGGATCTCAAATCAGACCTCCGTCAACAGTTCTAGAAGTGTATGTCCTCTCAAGGCAAGGGGGAGGAATATTAATGAAGAAGAGATATTAGAGCAAACACCACACACACACACACACACACACACACACACACATGCATTGCAGAATAGAAATCCTGAAGAAGAGGAATCAGAATTACACGTGTCTGCTTGGTTAAATACTTTATTATCCCCATCCTACAACAAAAGAAAACAAAGCTTCAATAAAGAATTTAAATAATGTTCCAAGGATTGCAAGCAGCAATAATGATAATAATGACTATTTACCTAAAGCTTGTTAAATGCAAGACACTTTATGAGGCACTTTTCAATTGCTGACTCTTTGGGCTCTCATAATCACACCTTATAATTGGCAGGACACCTGATTTTGTCCTCAATATATTGGAGGAGTCTTCTGTTATCACTACCTTTCCTTACCTGCTCTTGAATCAATGATTTGGGTACTCTTGTGACATTCCCTCAGTCTTATTTTTGCCTGTTGATTTCTAGTACCTGCCTGACAAGATCCTATCTCTAGATTCATCCACCAAGGGAGTCTTGTGTTATAGGATATGAGAATATAATGAGGACTAGGGGTGCAGGACCTCAGTTGTACTCTATTTCCCAACCTGAGACACCAAGCTCCTCCCCAACCCCATTCCAGTATATGATTCCCTTTCTAGTTTACTTCTTACTTCACAGAAGAAATGTAGCCAAGGAGCAGAAATGCCATCCAAATCTCCTGCTCTAATTATGACCTCATTTTCATCTAATGCCATCTGAAATTCATTTAACTTTCTTAACAGTAGAAGAAATATTCCTCTTCTCCCTAAGACTTAAGTTTTCATTTAAAAAAAATCCTCTCTGTTCCAATTGGTCTCTGTCAAGTATCTCATTCTTTGACTTTAGTCTTAACAATGACTTTCTGAGGGGCACTTGGGTGGCTCAGTCAATTGGACATCTGACTATGATTTCAGCTTAGGTCATGATCCAGGTGATGAGATAGAGCCCCATGTTGGCCTCATGTTGGCCTCCGTGTTCAGCAGGGAGTCTGCTTTAGAGTCTCTCTCTCCGTCTCCCTTTGCTCCTCCTTGCCTCACCCTCATTCTCTCTCTCTCTTTCAGATAAAGAACAATGAATCATGGAACACTGAAAAAATAAAATGAGAAATAAATCTCTTAAAACAAATGACTTTTTGAGTTTCACACCAAAAATAAAGGCAACAAAAACAAAAATAAACAAATGGGACTATATCACATTAGAAATTTTCTGCATAGGAGGGAAATGATCAACAAAATGAAAAGACCCCCTGTGGAATAGGAGAAAATATTTGCAAACAATATACCCAATAATATTTGGATTGGGGGGCACCTAGGTGGCTCAGTCGTTTAAGCATCTGCCTTTGGCTCAGGTCATAATCCCAGGGTCCTGGGATTGAGCCCTGAATCAGGTTCCCTGCTTGGTAGGGAGTCTGCATCTCTCTCGCCTCCCAGCTCATGCTTGCCCAGGCTCTCTGTCACTATCTCTGCTCTCTCTCAAATAAATAAATAAAATCTTTTTTTAAAATTACAGTACTTAGATATAAATCCAAAATATGTAAGGAATTCTTACAACTCAATAGCAAAAAAACTCCAGATAACCTGATTTAAAATTGTGTAAAGGACCTGATAGACATTTTTCTAAGAAGATGTACAAATGGCCAATAGATACATGATACATGAAAAGTTGCTCAACATCACTAATCATCAAAAAATGTGAATCAAACCATAATGAGCTATCACCTCGTATTTTTGGGGATGTCTACTATCAAAAAGATGGGAGATAAATTTTGGTGGGGATATGGAGAAATTGGAGCCCTTAGGCACTGTTGTGATATTGTAAATTGATACAGCTGTTACAGAAAACATATGGAGGTTCCTCAAAAAACTAAATTAGATCTACCATATCATCCAGTAATTCCACTTCTGGGTATATGTCAAAAGAAATGGACTAAGGAGCGATGTAAGCGTGGGTGATGTATGGAAGTAAATCACTATATTGTGCACCTGAAACTAATATTACACTGTATATTAAGTATATTGGAATTAAAACACTTTAAAAAATAAAAAAAAGAAATCATTATCTCAAAGAAATATCTGCACTCCCATGTTCATTGCAATTTTGTTCACAATAGCCAAGAAATGGAAATATCCTAAGTGTCCATCTACTAATGAATGGATAAAGAAGACGTGGTGTATATATATATATATGAAATATAATGTAAAATTATTTGACCTTAAAAAAGAGGGAAATCTGTGGGTGAACCTAGAAGACATTATGCTCACTGAAATAAGCCAGACAAAGCCAGATACTATGGGATCACTTCCAAGTGGAATCTTAAAAACAAAAATAAACGCCCTTCAACAGATGAATGGATAAAGAAGATGTGGTCCATCTACATGATAGAATATTACTCAGCCATCAGAAAGGATGAATACCCAACTTTTGCATCAACATGGATGGGACTGAAGGAGATTATGCTGAGTGAAATAAGTTCAAACAGGAAAAGTTAATTATCATATGGTTTCACTTATTTCTGGAACATAAAGAATAACATGGAGGACATTAGGAGAAGGGAAAAATGAAGGAGGGGAAATCGGAGTGGGAGATGAACCATAAGAGACTATGGACTCCAAGAAACAAACTGAGGGTTTTAGAAGGGAAGAGGGCAGGGAGATGGGTGAGCCTCATGGTGGTTATTAAGGAGGGCACGGACTCCATGGAGCACTGGGTGTTATATACAAACAATGAATCATGGAACACTACATCAAAAAAAAAAACAAAAACAAAAACAACTTCAACTCATAGAAACAGGTAGCAGATTGGTAGTTTCCAGGGGCTGTGGGGGGTGGAAATTAGATGTACTGGTCAAAGAGTACAAACTTCCAGTTATAGGGTGATAAATTTTCCAGATCTAATGCAGAGTATGGGAAACAATAATACTGTATTATATACTTGAAAGTTGCTTAGACAGTAGATCTTAAGTATTCTCACAGAAAGAAAGAAAGAAAGAAAGAGAGGAAGAAAGAAAGAAAAGAAAAGATAAGATAAGAAAGAAAAGAAAAGATAAGATAAGAAAAGAAGGAAAGAAGCTATGTGAGGGAATGAAGGTGTTAATTACCTTGATTATAAGAATCACTTCCCAGTGCATACATATACCGAGTTCTCATGTATACTTCAAATATATTACAAAGTTGTCAGTTGTACTTCAATAAAACTGTAAAACATTTCCAAGTCTACTACTAATATGAGCACATTAATACAAATAAATATAAATTTTCCCCCAAAATAAACTATGGCAAATGAAAATTGAATTTAAAATTTTTTACTTATTTTATTTTTATTTTTAGTTTTGTTGTTGTTGTTGGTGGTGGTGGTGGTGGTAGCTAATTGAATTTATTTTTTTTCAGTGTTCCAAGATTCATTGTTTATGCACCACACCCAGTGATCCATGCAATACATGCCCTCCTTAATACCCACCACCAGGCTCACCCATCCCCCCATGCTCCTCCCCTCTAAAAATTTTTAAAGAAGGTATCAGGGGAGCATGCCAGCCTCAAGATGCAGCATGTGGAAAAACTCCAACAAAGGGGACTTGACCTTCCTTGAGATGACATGTTGGAGCCACATCAAACGGCTCATTGTAGCAAAAGTGTAGATCTGAAGAGCAACTGGCAAAAGATGAGGATGGACAAGCAGGAGGTGCCAGAGAACAGCATTGTTGGTCATACTTAATAATTAGGGTGCAAGGTGAACCACTAAAGATACATACAGAATTGACTAGATTTATTTGCCTTCTAGGAATATCCCTCTGGCTACCGTGTGGACGATTATTTGGAGGGAAATTGGTTAGAGGTTATTGTAATAATCCAGCCAAGGAGTAATGAGAGCCTTAACTAGGTAGAAATAGAGAGGACAGATTTTAAAGACAGTTTACAGAGAGACAGTTCACAGGACATGATGACTAATTGCATGTGGAGATGGAAGGAGAAGATGAGGTTAAGAATGATTGCTGGCTGTGCTTTGTGCCTGGTTGACAGTTAAATGGGTATTATCACTGAAATGAGGAGCATGAGAAAATAGAGCCAGTGTGGAGAGAAAGACATGAGTTAATTTTTTGACATGTTGTATTTTACATGCCCATAAAATTCACAGGCTGGTAAGCATTAATGGGCAGTTGATTTTATAGGTCTGAAGTTCATGAGAGCTCTGCATGAAAAGTGCGGAGACTGGTGAGTCATGAGTATGGAACTGTGGCATCATTCACAACAGCTAAGACACGGAAACAGCCTAGGTGTCCATCAGCAGATGAATGGGTAAAGAAGACGTGGTGTGTTATTCAGCCTTAAAAAAAAGAAGAAACCCTTGCCATATGGGACAACAGGGATGTACCAGGAGGACATTATGCTAAGTGAAATAAACCAGACGTAGAAGGACAAATACTGCATGATCCCCTTACATGAACTGTCTAAAATAGACATTAGGTGAAGGAAAGGAAAAGTGAATTGGGGTCAATCAGACAGGGGGGATGAACCATGAGAGACTGTGGACTCTGAGAAACAAACTGAGGGTTGTGGAGGGGAGGAGGGGTGGGGGGATGGGTGAGCCCGGTGGTGGGTATTAAGGAGGGCACAGATTGCATGGAGCACTGGGGGTGGTGCATGAACGATGGCTCTTGGAACACTGAAAAAATAAAATAAATTTAAAAATTATAATAAAGTAAAATAGTCAACCTCACAGACACAGAGAACAGGATGGTGGTTGCCAGGAACTGGGGAGAGGGGAAATGGACGGTTGCTGCTCAACAGGTATAAAGCTTCAGTTATACAAGATAGTTAAGTTCTAGAGATCTGCACAACATTGCACCCGTGGCTAACAATACTATATTTTGCACTTAAAATTTGTTAAGAGCGTAGGTTTTTTTGTTTTCTTACCACAATAGTAATGGTAAAAACCCAATGTATGTCAAGGGAATGAAAACTTAGGTTCACATAATATATAGTTCTTTGTTCATAATTTCTCAGAACTGGAAATAAAGCAAATGTCTTTCAACCTGTAAGTGGATAAATAAAACCTGTGCATTCATACAGTGGATACCACTCAGCAATAACATAAGTGCAACAAAATGGGTGAATCTTCTCTACAGACTCTATGATTCCATCTATATGACATCCTCAGAAAGGCGAGATCACAGGGGCAGAAGGCAGCCATGGTTGTCAGGAATGAGGAGGGGGAAATGTTGACTACAAGAGGCACAGGGAAGTGTTTTGAGGAAATGGAACTGTCCCGCATCTTGGTCGTAATGGTAGCAACCGTTTGTGGCAAAATGCATAGAACTGTACTCCAGAAAAGGTAAATTCTCTCTATATAAATTACACGTCAATAAAAAACATGTGTGAAAAAATCCAGAATGTGGCCATAAGAGTGGGTGCTGGAAGTTTTGGGAAGGTCAAGTTCACTGGCATTGAATATATCAAGGATGGTGAAGTGAGGGAGTTGGAAATTGAAGTCACCAGAATAAAAATCTAGTCATGGAGGTCAGAGTAAACCTGAGCTGGGGGCCAAAATGGAAATTGACTTGCTTCCTTGCCAAATATATATACTCATTCAGATATCCAAAATGAAGAATATTCCAGGTTAATCATATTAGAAATATGATTCATATATTTATATATTTTTATATTTATATATAATCAAATACATGATTCTTAATTGAGGGATGTGTGTATGTATATGCATGTGTGTATATATAAACTTATACACAATTCTTATATAGATCTTTAGATATTTAAGAATGTATACATATTCTTAGTATGATTCTTAATCCAGGGATATGTGTATGCATGTGTGTGTGTGTGTCTGTGTGTATTTATATATAGATCCTTATATATATGACAATACGTATATATTCTTAGTATGACCCAAGCTAGGGACACCTAACTGAGGTCCCAGATTCCCAGGCCTTCACCTCACAGAAAAAGCAGCAACAGACCCATACGTGAGAGGGGACACATTTCCTGAAGTGACTGGTCACAGCTGTAATTGTAGCCTGGGCGTCCACATGAAAACAGTGGGTAGTGTCTCACACAGCAGCCCCCAGGCATGGGGGGACAAGCTGCTCCTGAGTCACTGCACTTTGGAGGAGACCCTAATCCACAGGTACGGTCACCATGGTACTTCTATCCCAGCAGGAATAGTAGCAGCCCCGGGGCTACCCTGTGTTCTAGTCCAGAATACTCTTAATCTCCTTTTGCCTAAGAGAATGGGGCTGGCAAGGTTCATACTCTTAAGTAAAGTGAGTGAGCAGAAGAATATAAACTTGTCTGCAGTTTTTGCCCATATAATCGAAGTCCATTGCCATATCTATTAATAACCCACCCACATGAGTTGGCCTTATAGGAATGGGACCCTGAATCCTGAGCTTAAACCCTGTCCTTCCATATTCACCCACCTGTACTGCAGACAAGGCCAAGCTAGGGGCCACTGGGGCTTTGACCCCAAAACCTTATGTGGAAGCCCTGTCCTAGTAAGCTAAGCCAGTCTGCAGGAAGTCCCAAGGCTACATGCCCAAGACCTGGACCACAGGAGATCAAGCTGTCTCCTTTCCCTTTTCCCTATGGATGCACCACACATACCTGCACTCTGTCTGTCTTTGCTCTCCAGTGGATAGGAAAGGGAGAAGAGAAACACACCAGCGACTTCAGATCTCTCAACAGGACCACAACCTAGCATTGGCACACATTTCTTAAATGCTCGCATGCTTTCCACAGCATCTCATTATGTCCTGCGGACAGACAAAGTGGGTATTAAACCTCTCAATTATAGACAGTCATGCTGCACATTGAAAGTCTTGGACGCACAGAGGCAGAGCCAGGATGGAAACCGGCAGCCCTCATAATCATCTCCAATATAAAATGGACACATCCCTCCCTGCATGCAAGCAGCATTCTAGTTTCACCTGAGAGACACAAGAATTGGGTCACAGGGAGTTTACCTGCGAAGCAGAGTGGAGTGGCAGGTAGCACACAGCTTCGGGGTAATTGAGGGGTTAGTACTGTGGGGCAGTGGGGAAATTGCCAGATTGATGGTAGAGGCTTTTGTTTCAGGTCCAGACAGCAATTAAAGACCCTGGCACAGTGCTTATTAAGTAGACATCCAGGTGGCCACAGGACTGTCCACATATTTAATCTGCTGCAGACCCTCACCAGCCCCCAGCCCTGGCCAGCACTGGCTTTGCCAACAGCCCCCCAGAGATGACGGAGGGTACTCCTCTCTCTGCTCAGAGCTGAATGGCTTTGTCAGATACACTATATGCTGCAGTGGAGAGCCGCAGGAATTTTTTTTTTTTCCTAACAAAGATCTAAAAGTCTAATTTAAGAAGACAGTGGCATGATTTGCTACAAGTTTCCCTGCCATGTGAAGGAACGGCCTGGGGAAGTGAGGAGTTGCTTTGTTGGCTAGCTTTTTTCCAATTTCCTTGTCAGCAGTATTTCTACCTCCCTGTTTTCAAACGTCTCTTTGTTCTATCTTTTGAAGACTCCAACCAGTGCCTGTTTGTATAGTAAATTCCCAGGAGGAAATCAAGTCTTATCTGTCAGTTCAGGACAGTTTTCCACTTATTTGTAAGGAAGAAAAGTCAACAACTCAAGAACTATTAAAAGGGAGTGAACAACAAAATGGCAGGTAGCTGCTTTAATTTTCTTTCAAAGGCTTCCTGGCCAGGCGGCCCGGAGGAGGCCAGCTTCAGGGCTGATATTCAGGATTATCTGCAGGCAGCTACACAGTACATTGTCCTGTTTCTCAGACCTTAGTCATCTGTTCACTAACCAATAAGACCAACCATTTACTTGTCATTTTTTTTCTTTACATTAATGCATATAATTTTACTTAGTCAATGTGTTTTCAAAGGAAACTCTAAGTCAAGGGCAAGAAGAACTCTCTCTTTTATACCTAGAAGGGATTTACAGAAATTGAATTTGGGAAGGGACCCAGAAAGTGCCATGGCAAGGTGAATGCCCAGGAAATGCAGCTTAGGAATGCAGCTGGCAGAGGAGTACTTGGATATGAATGGCTCCTCACCATTGTGCACAACTGCCCCCAGTCCCACCTTCCTCAAAGAGAGATCGCCTAGGTCATAATTCCAAGATCTGGACAATAGAAGCCCATTGCCCCCATGCAAAATACACATATACATACAAGTGTGTGCATCCCCTCTCCCAAGTGCCTTTTCTCCTTCCTCTCTGCACTATGACCCTGAACTCCAGGACTCTACACTGACTCAGGCTTGCAGGGGGAGTAGCAAAGATTTGTGAACAACAATACAGCCTATCATAGCACTGAAGTTAAAAATGGATTCCTATTATGCAAAAACATGGATCACATGGCTCTTCCCTTCTAACGCTATGCAAAGTACCCACAGGTGTGTTGCTTAAGGCATATTACCATTCTGGGGGCCCCTGGGTGGCTCAGTCATTGGGCATCTGCCTTCAGCTCAGGTCATGATCCCAGGGTCCTGGGATCAAGCCCCGCATTGGGCTCCCTGCTCTGCAGGAAAGCCTGCTTCTCCCTCTCCCACTCCCCCTGTTTGTGTTCCCTCTCTCTCTGCATCTCTCTCTATCAAATAAATAAAATATCTTTTTTAAAAAAGACATATTACCATTCTGAACCATTTTGTGCTCAATAACTTTGCAGACTATGGGAACATGGAGAAAATGGAAGTTAATACTAATCAGAGAAATTACAGAAAACTTTAAGCGGAATGCATTTACTCTGAATCTAGAAGGATGGATTAAATTTTGAAGGGAGGTCATGGTTGAATGGGGGAGATTCTGTTTGGGGGGAGCAGCATGAATGAGGCTAGGAAGAGCAAAAATATCAGGGAGCGGCAAGTATTGGTTATGACTGCATGTTGAATAACAAGTGCAGTAGGCACGTGTTGCATGGAGCACTGGGTGTGATGCATAAACAATGAGTCTTGGAACACTGAAAAAATGAAATTAAATTTAAAAAAAAACAAGGGCAGTAGGCGGTTAAAAGAGTCAAATTAGGAGACAAAGTTGAAAAATTAGGTTGGGAATAAAACATGCTTTGTGCTCGATGCGATGGAGAACCATCAAGTAGTTTCTGCAAAGAAAGAACAACAATCAGATTGATAATTCAGAGTTAACTCTAGCAGCTGTATGCACAACTGGAAAGACAAAACCATTTTATGGGGCTAGGACTATAGCTCACGTAGCATGGGCCATGCCCATTCACTTGTCAGCCACCCAACAAATGTTTGTGGAGTCCCTCCTCTGGGGAGAAAATGATAGGCAATAAAAGCTTACAGTCTACTAGAGAATAGACCTTGATCAAACAGGCATGCAAATAAATGCAAAACTATAGTGGCCTTAAGTGCCCATTTGGAAGATACATGAGTGTGTTTAACAGGAAAATTTGACTTGGTCTTGGAACTTTTCCCCAAGGAAATGACAGTTGAGCCAAGGTCTAAAAAATTAATACAATTAGCCTGGCATAAAACAGAAGATTTTTCCTGTAGAAAGAATATGCAAAAGCTCTCTGATGGCAGGAATATGACATATAGGAAAGAAGTGAGAAAAATCCAGCCCTGGAAAACAATGGTGGGTGGACATTTTGAGCCAAAAAAGTCAAATCATGTAGGGTCCCTTAGCCTATGTTAAATTATTTTTGTCTTTATTCCAAGAGCAAATGGAAGAAAGACTCTGAAGGATTTTAAACAAAAAGGTGACATGATGGAGTTTGCATTAGATAGCTAGCTAGATACATACATACGTATGTATGTATGTACATACATACACACATACATACATACATACATACATACATACATACATACAAGAGGGACATCATTCAGTGTGGAGAATCCCACCATAATGCTATTGTCATGGGTCAAGTGAGAGGTGGGCCCAGTAGTGATGGAAGAAACCAAAAGAAATGGATAGATTCAAAGATATTTAAAAAATGAAAGCAACAGGATTTGGTGATAGATCGAATATGGGAAGAGTAGGAGAGGGAAGTGTCAAGGATGAGGTCTGACTTATACAGCTGAATAGCTGTCGGTTATGTTCTCTGAGACAAGGAATGATGGGAGGTGCGTGTGCGCATCAGCATGAGTGTGTGTGTGCATATTTTCAGACCAAGAAGAGCTGTCAAGTCAACGGTATGTAGGGAGGTCTGGAGCTCAGTGAGAATAGCAAGGAAGGAAGGCATCAGGGAAACAAGGCACCATATAAACCATTTTTGGACCAATGAGGTTCAGGTCTTCCAAGACAGATGTGCCAAAGATACCACTGTGTTCCGATTATACTGGGATGCCTATATTTGCAAGTAACTGAATGCCTTAATTCAAACTGACTGAAATAATGCGGATGTTATTCTCTCACGTATTTGGAACAAGTAAGGTGGGGCAGACATGAGTGTTGTTCATCTCTATAATGTCAACATTTCTATCTCTGTCCTTTGCCATTCTTGGTATTATGTCCATCCTCAGAGGATGAATCCTGCCATAGATCCCAGGGTTCCCTCTAAACTTCACAATGCCCAGAGGAAGAAAACACATCAGGTTTTTTTGTGTTTCTCCCCTCGGGCCTCATTAGTTGGGAATAGCTCACATGCCAAGGCCTGAGTCAATCACTGGCAAGAGGATGGGATGACAGTGATTGGCTTTGACTAATTTTATGTGACAATATGGATGTTGGAGAGTCAACTACTACGTCTTTTAAATCTATGATAGATTAGATTAGATTAGATTGATAGATCGATAGATATATGCATAATAAAAATAGGCAATCATTGAAATATACATCAAGTATGATATTAATTTCTTTACATATATTACTTCATGTAATCCCCACCATAGTCCAAAAACACAAGCTATAATTTTGATTCCCATTTTACTGATGCAGAAACTGAGACTCAGAGAAGTTGAGTAATTCACTCAAGATTTACCCCCCATAAGAGGTTCAGATTTCATTACATGCTTACTTACAAAACCTATGAACTTAACAACTATGCAATACTGCTTTTCCTGACTTCACAAGGGTTTTTAATATCAAGATTTTTTAAAAAAGAAAATGCTATTTTATAAACACACATATACATATGCATAGACACATAGGTATACAACAATCTTTTTGCAAAGATTTTCACTCTGAGTTCTCTCCTCTAGTTTAGTCATATGCATTTACATGTATGTGTTTACTTTGTTTTTTAATTATGTTCAATTAGTCCACATCATTAGTTTTTGATCCAGTGTTCAATGATTCATTAGTTGTGCATAACACCCAATGCTCATCACCACACGTGCCCTCCTTAATACCCATCACCTGGCTACCCCATCCCCTCACCCCCCTCCCTTCTATAACCCTGTTTGCTCCCCAGAGTCTCTAATGGTCTGTCTCCCACTCTGATTTCTCCCCATTCAGTTTTTCCTCCCTTCCCCTTGGTCCTCTGCGCTATTCCTTACGTTCCACAAATTAGTGAAACCATATAATTGTCTTTCTCTGCTTGACTTATTTCACTTAGCAGAATTCCCTCCATTCCATCCATGTCAATGTAAATGATGGGTATTTATCCTTTCTGATGGTTGAGTAATATTCCATTGTATATATGAACCACATCTTCTTTATCCATATTTACAAATGACATTACAGATAAAAGGCTGGTATCCAAGATCTACAAAGAACTTCTCAAACTCAACACCCAAAAAACAAATAATCCAGTCAAGAAATGGGCAGAAGACATGAACAGATACTTCTCCAAAGAAGACCTACAAATGGCTAACATATACATGAAAAAATGTTCAACATCACTAGCCATCAGGGAAATACAAACCAAAACCACAATGACATTCCACTTTACACCACTTAGAATGGCAAAAATTAACAAGGCAGGAAACAACAAATATTGGCAAGGATGTGGAGAAAGGGGAACCCTCTTACACTGTCGGTGGGAATGCAAGCTGGTGCAGTCACTCTAGAAAACAGTATGGAGGTTCCTCAAAACTTTAAAACTAGAGCTACCCTATGACTCAGCAATTGCACTACTGGGCATTTACCCCAAAGATACAGATGTATTGAAAAGAAGGGGCACATGCACCCCGGTGTTCATAGCAGCAATGTCCACAATAGCCATAGTGTGGATGGAGCCAAGATGTCCTTCAACAGATGAATGGATGTGTTTACTTTGTAATTACAGGTTAGACTTTAGCCTCTTTTCCCTCTTAACACTATGTTGTACATATTTTTTATTGTTTCTCTGTTCTTTAGAATCACTTTTTAATAACTATATATTTCAGGGAGCGACTATGCAATGATAATGTAAGCAATTATTCTCACACCGTTACACGGTATTTCCAACTTTATGTAATATAGATAGCACTGCCTGCATAAGTTTAGGCACATCAGACAATTTCCCCTCTTTCCTTTGGGTTATTTCCTTATTTTCCATACAGACGAGGAAAAATGCTGGGCCAACAGGTATGAAGCATCTTATAGTTCAGGAAATGTCCTGCCAAATTGCCCTGCAAAAATGTACTCATTTGCACAGCCACACACAGTCTGTAAGTGTAGTATTAATGTAACTATCCAGCCAGTGTGGGTTGTGTGGATGACTACTATTTTTTATTACATAATAGAGATAAAATGGAACCTCCGTATTTTCTTCTGATAACAGAGGTTGAACGTTTTCTCGTGTATTTAATTCCTATCTGTTTTTCCTCCCATTTGAGGAAATTTACTCTTCCTACCTTTCTTCCCCATCCTCTCTGATTTAGGAGCTCTAGATGGTGCACTCTGAGGGTGGCCTGGAAGGTGGGGTCCCTGTAAGGGAGCGCCCACCTGAGATGGAAAGTTCCCTCCACATGTGGGCTTTTTAAGGCTTGGGAGCCCATTCTGAGCACACGAGCAGCAAAGCCACAGCTGTGAGGGCCCTTAATGGGGCTTTTAGGGGAGATGCTGTTACTGAGATTTATTTGGCTCTTTCCAGACTGTAAATTCATTTGGTAGTTCAGTTTCACCATGTGCCATAAATAACCAGAGCTGTGTAAACAAATGTCACTTGGGCACAAGGAATCATCCAAAATTAAACTTAAAAAAACGCTAACAACCTAGTGCAGTTACTTGATCCTTGTGCATATCATGTACCAAGGTCACCCTTGACCCCCCTTAACCTGCACATGCACAAACATACACACACACACACACACACACACACACACACACACACACACACACACTCATTGTGGTTGCCTGGGAGGAAAATGGCCTCGTAGGACCATTCTAACCAAATGCAAGGGAACAAAGAAAGATGTTAACAGATAAATAATTGCTAGAAAAAATTAACATTTTTCCTTAAGCAATTCTTCAGATCTAATA
The DNA here is from genome assembly GCA_002007465.1 of Ailurus styani. Lineage (NCBI taxonomy): Eukaryota > Metazoa > Chordata > Mammalia > Carnivora > Ailuridae > Ailurus > Ailurus styani. The sequence goes on from LNAC01000075.1 coordinate 1,833,328, forward strand.
GAGCATTTACAGGGAGGTATGTGAGAAAATAAAAAGTAGAGTCAGAGAAAGGGGGGCTTGCTGCCAGCTTTCCTATCACCGCCATCATCTTAGGTGAGGAAACATGTGGCTTTAATCAGGTAACTCAGTGGGAAGTGAAGATTAATAGACATGCACAACCCAAATCAAGAGAAAACCCAACTGGGGGCATGATTTAGTGACTCGGGATTGCAATCATGGTCTTCAAAAGAAGCCTCAGTCCCACTCAATTCTGGGTGATTCTTAATGATTCAGGGACCTGGAAGTTTCCATACAAGTTTTGGAGATACAAACTACAGCACTGGACACTGCAAGATGAGAGTAAGCAGGAATTTTAGGTGATAGGTCTGCACCATGAGTTCCTCTCATGTGTCTGGCCATGAGGATTAACCCTCAGAGCAATCCTGGCTGCATCCCAAAGGGGTGGCAGGTCCTGATCTCAGGTCAGCCTGACTCTGAAGCCTGACTTTTTCTGCCTTGTGCTGATGATACAGTGGTCACCATGTTAGTATCATGATTTGGGAGATGTCCCCTTGCACCGTCTCATGAGATTTTCACTCAGCAAACATTTTGAGGATGGCTGTGGACTAAGTGTTTGTGTCCCCGCAAAGTTTCTATGTTAAAATCCCAACCCCAAATATGATGCTAGTAGATAGAACGTAGGGCCTTTGGAAGGTGATTATGTCATGAGGGTGAAGACCTCATGAATGGGATCAGTGCCCTGATAAAGGAGACCCAGAGAGATCCATCTCCTCATCCACCAGGTGAACACACATTGAGAAGATGGCCATCTATGAACCAGGAAGCAAGCTTCGCCAGATGCCAAATCTGCCAGCACCTCAGTCTTGCATTTCCAGCCTCCAGAAGTGTAAAAATTAAATGTCTATTGTTTATAAACCACCAGTTTATGGTATTCTGTTTTAGCAGCCTAGAACGGATTCAAACAAGGGCTTACTCTATGTTGGGCACTGTACTTGTAAATAACACACAAATCTTACCCTCAATGTGCTTTGGATCTGGTATAGGGGAGATAATTTTTTTAATTAAAATATGGTATGGAGCACATCACAATGGAGATAGTCAAAGGTGATGTGGGACCCTTAGGAAGAGCTTGACTTGCTCTTAAGGGACTGAGGCTCAGAGAATTTTCCTGATTGTCCATGCTCACACAGCTAGTAAGAAGAAGAGCTGGCACCAGCATCCCGCTGGGTGTCAGTTTTCTCATGTGTAACGTGGAAACAAGGCTAACATAGGCTTACTGTAAGGTCCATGTTAGGGAATGCATGAAGGTATTTTTTATAAAGATTTTTATTTATTTTATTTGACAGAGAAAGAGATCACAAGTAGGCAGATAGGCAGGCAGAGAGAGAGGGAGAATCAGGCCCTCTGCTGAGTGGAGAGCCCAATGTGGGGATCAATCCCAGAACCCTAAGATCACGACCTGAGCTGAAGGCAGAGGCTTAACCCACTAGCCACCCAGGTGCCCCAGCATGGAGGTATTTTATGAAATGTGAAGAATAATAAGTGTTTGTTGTCCCTCTCACTGTTATTTCCAGGTTATGACAGACCAGCCCAGGGATTTGGAGGGGGAAAGGAGAAAGAGAGTTAGTTATAGAGATCAAAACATGAGTGCAATAGGATCAATTTATCTGATTTAACGTCTATGTTCATTCATATAATCAATTAAGATATATCAAAGGCCTACAATGTACATGGCACCCTAAAAAGGTCTATACAGCAGCGAATAAAGCAGTGAATCCACAATTCCACATCCCTTAGACAATAAATAATCTTCACACATGCCACAAAGGCAGAGTCTGGGGAACATGAAGGCTTACAGAAGGGAGGCAGACCTTCTCTGGAACGACAAGGAATGCTTCCCTGAGGAGATATGCTTGAGTTGAGAACCAGAGGTTGCATAAGAGTTCCAGGTAGAGGAAAGAGGATATGAAGGGGGCCCTGAACCAGGAAAGAGCATGGCTGCAAAGGTCAAAGTAGCTGGAGTCAAGGAGCAAGGTCAAGAGTGAAGGAAGCTAAGATCCCATATACACAAGGCAGGTTGGGTGTAGCGATGGTCTGGGCAATGAGAAGCTGGTGAAGAGTTTAACACAAAGGCGCAGTATGGAAGCATGACCTTCTTAAAAGCTCATTGTGGCTCTCTGTTCTGGAATCTGATGGAAAGGAGGCAAGACTGGATGTGGAGAGAGCAGTGAGGAGGTGATCATTCTGGTCCAAGAAAAAAAGGATGGAGCTTGGACTATGGAGCTGGCACTGGAGATGGAGTGTCTCCATGGACACACGGTAGAGGAATACAAGATCCTCCCAACTATAAACCTTTCCCATCAAACTGAATAACCCCACCCCTACCCCAGGCCAGCCCCTTGTGCATAAAGGAGTCCTCAGTCTATGTGTTTCTTGGAACTGACTTCTGGATGGAGTGTGCCTGCAGTGAGCATCCCTGAGTTCTTGGATGGTTGTGAGTTGAAAAGCATGGAAAAGAAAAATGCTTGAATCCAATCCAGACTGTTTTTCCTCTTCTTAAATGTCGGCGCTTCTTGTCACCTAATTCTGAGTGATTCTCAGATGAAGGCAACTTAACCTGTGTCCTGCCATCTAAACTATATCTGCCTGGAGGAAATTAAACTGCTGTGTCCGTGCAGCATAACCCTTGGCAGGAGAGAGACAGTGCCTCACAGGCTTGTGCTGGCATCCAGATTTTTAATAACCATGTCTATTCAGTCAAGACATCCTCATGGTTCTCCCAGAGAAATGCATCCCCCACCTCTTCATCTATTTCCGGGGCCTATGGCACTCTCCAAGGAGGACAGAGAACAGGGATGATGGCTGAGACTTCTGAGATCCCGCAGAGGGCATTTGTAGTAGGATTTGTGCCTGGGTGATCTCAATAGGCTGACAACTTCATTTAAGAGATGGGGAAACTGAAGCCTACCTGAGGAAGATGAGGTGCTGGCATTTTTTCTGCAGCAGGTTTCCTAGAAGCTGGGCCTGAGATACAAGAGAGACCTGGGGGAGTGAGTTGGGGGAGAAACTAGACCACAGCATGGCTTCACTCAAAGCCTACACTCAACCTGAATCCTCTGGGAGCCCGGGGCATAAATTGCAGCACAGTTGTCCTTTCCAAAGGCAAGAGAGCCGGGCACTGAGAGTCACATGATAGTCACTGGTCTTGGGCTGTACCCTGAGGTGGATGGGGAGTTTGATCCATGTGTCTGACATAGATCCTAAACTCCTACTAGGTAAGAGTTGGCTGGACAGTTTCCCTAATCAGAGATTACAACTTGGAAACATTTTAGTCTCAGCCACCTGGAACCCCAGAAATGTGTTTTTGGTTGGAAACTCAGGAAAGGAGTGTGAAGAGGGAAGCAGAGTGATGGGTACAGGCCATAGACTGTGATGTCCTCCAGGCCAGGGGTTGTAGCTCCGCATCTTTGCATGTTCGGTGCTCAGCCAGAAAGTGGCATTTCAAATCCATACACAGAGGGGGCCTTGGGTGGCTCAGTTACTTAAGCATCTGCCTTCAGCTCAGGTTGTGATCTCAAGATCCTGGGACGAAGCTCTGCATCAGGCTCCTTGCTCAGTGAGGAGTCTGCTTCTCCTTCTCCCTCTGCCCCTCTCCACCACTCATGCACTCTCTCTCCCTCTCTCACTTGCTCTCTCTCTCTCTCTCTCAAGTAAATAAATAAAATCTTAAAAAGAGAGAGAGAGAGAAAGAAGAAAGACAAAGGGAAGGAGAGAAAGAAGAGGAGACAGGACAGTTGGGCAAGCATCGGGGAAGTGCTGCAGTTATTTTATCTTAATTCCTTTGATTCCCTAAATTTAGGCAGCAATGAGGTTACTTCTAAAGATGTTACAAATGAACCTGCAAAAACAGACAGATGAAGAAGCTTCCAGAGAAGGAGGACAAAAAGCAAGGGAAACCAACATCCCAGAACCCACTTGAGGTCAAGGGGGCATGGTCAGCTGTGTCACACCTGCCAAAAAGTCAGGCAGGAAAGGATGGAAGAGTTCTCATCAGATATGTCAACAAGGAGATGACAGGCAACTTTCTCCAGCAAGAACGGTCCTTGATTCCATGAGCTGTCATTCATTCCTGTGGCCATGACCTCCCACGGGATGGCTGGCAGGGCTGCAGGGCAGAGGATGGGATTAGGTGAGGGGGGCAATGCTGGACAGAAGGGACCCAAGGATCCTTCGTGCATCTCCACGTGGGGAATGGAATCCTGCTTAAACTGCACCCCCAGTGCACCCCCTTTCAAGTCAGGAATTGGAGCTAAGAGTAAAAACATTCCATGTGTTCTGATTAGCTACTCTCTCATTATCGTGATTTGCCTTGCAACATAGCCCTTCAGTTAATGAAATGTGTTGCTGGGACAAATGAGTCCGTGTGGGAGAGGGGGCTCTGATGGTCGCCCCTGAGCTTGAGTTCTTCCCACTTGTGATTCCTTCTTCCCCCTCGCCCCATCCCAGAAAGAGAAAGAGCTAAGAGAGAAGGGGAGAAAAGAGACAGAACTTGAAACAGTCTCCAAATCCAAACAACAAAAACAGCAATCACTATATTTCAAGCCAGTGCAAATTAGACTAAGCGGCCACAGAAGCCAAATGGAAATTGTAATTCTTCTAGTCCCTTGCTGCTCCGACACGTGTAATAGGTTTGGCAGGGAGTCAAGGAAAACGGGGGCCAAGCCGCGGTATGTTTCAAAGAATCTAAAGGCTGCTCACTGTGGGGAAGCCAGATTTCTGCCCAGATCGGAGGAGGGATGGCTGGACCAGTCTGGACTGGTCTCATTCTGGCCATTGGAGGAGGGTCCTGGGTCTCTTAGAAACTGGAAGCCTACAAGAGGCAGACATGTCCAGTGTGAACAGGAGTTTCGCATGGCCAGGACAGAGTTTGAGTGGGGAAGCTGCAGACCACCAAGGACCAGAATCTTATTTAACAGCTTCCTTCCAGGAAGGCTGGGGATGGTACAGAGGAGGTTGCCAGGAAATGCTCCCTGTTAGATTTGTCACAAAAGAGAGGGAGGAGAGGAGAGGACATGGGAGGGAGCTATCTATTCTCTGTTCAGGCATGTGGGAAGCATTCTCATGAGCCCTGGGGACAGCCGTCAGCCTGCCTGTTTCCCAGAGGAAAGCGAAAGCCAGAGAGTTCACAGGGCTCACCCAAGATCACAGAACTTTGAGGGTCAGGACTTAGAACCAGCTCTTCCTGACTGCAAAGCTCATGCTCTCTCCTCTACCCCAATGCTGGCTAACTCTTTCTGCAAAGCTCCAGAAAGCAAATATTTTCAGTTTTGCAGGCCAGATGGTCTCTGCTGCACCTATTCAACTCTGCTATTGTAGTGCAAAAGCAGCCATAGCGCCATAGACAGTATGTAAACGAATGGGCATGGCTGTGTTCCAATAAAACTTTATTTACAAAACCAGGAGATGGGCCAAATTGGGCATATGGGCCATAATTGGCTACCTCTGTCCCACACTAATACAAAAAGAAACAAAAAGGATATTGCAGGGACTCATGGTCGGGGAGGGAAGTAATCTTAACACTCCAACAGAAGCTACCAGAATAAGTGAGCTGACAAACCAGCTGGCCATATGGCATAAGGTTTTATGTAACTCAGCCCTGTGTATGAGTCCGGCTTTGCCCCTGTACTGGTTAGATAATCTGGGGCAAATTCTGGGACCTTTTTAAGTCTTCGTTTCCTTCTGTATTACATGGAGATGATAGCCAAGTCTATATCAACAGTTTTATAAGAATTAAATGAGTGGCGCCTAGGTGGCTCAGTGGGTTAAAGCCTCTGCCTTCGGCTCAGGTCATGATCTCAGGGTCCTGGGATCGAGCCCCGCATCAGGCTCTCTGCTCAGCAGGGAGCCTGCTTCCCCCTCTCCCTCTGTTTGCCTCTCTGCCTACTTGTAATCTCTCTCTCTCTCTCTCTCTCTGTCAAATAAATAAATAAAATCTTTTTTAAAAGGGAGGACATGCCTGGGTGGCTCAGTGGGTTAAAGAATTAAATGAGATAATACTTGTAATGTGCTTAGCATAATCTCTGACACATCATAAACATTCATTAAATATTAGGTGCAATTCTATCAGCAGACACTTAATCGTCAGTGGCCCTGCAAAGTGGCACTCATCTCCTGTGCATCATGAACGAGGAGGAAAAGTCTGGTAGGTTTAAGGATGGTGTCTGAGGTCATGAAGCTGGCCCTGGATGAGAAGCTGGCATCTCTCTGAGTGTCAAGCTTCTGTGCATCTCACCCCACTGTGAGAGGCAGAAGAACCCAAAGACAGGACTTCCGGAGGACTGCAGCATGAGCAGAGAGACCTCCCTACCAGCACCCAAACTGGGGGCTCTGACTCTTCCGACATTGCTTGCCGAGTCCCAAAGGATCATTGTCCAGAGCTTCTGCCTGGGTCAGGAACCAGTTCAGGTGGTCTCTGGAGGCCACTCTCTTGATTTTGACAGCCTTAAAAATGTCTGGGGGGTGCCTGGGTGGCTCAGTGGGTTAAAGCCTCTGCCTTCAGCTCAGGTCATGATCTCGGGGTCCTGGGATCAAGGCCCGCATCAGGCTCTCTGCTCGGCAGAGAGCCTGCTTCTTCCTCTCTCTCTCTCTGCCTGCCTCTCTGCCTACTTGTGATCTCTCTCTCTGTGTGTGTCAAATACATAAATAAAATCTTAAAAAAAAATCTGGGTGTGAAAGGCCACCTCCTCTGATAAGGCTGCATGGTTGTGGAAGCCTGTGGGTGCACAGCTGTCCTGATGGCTAGCTTCACTGGCCCACACTGCTCTGGGATGTGGCAAAAAAGGGATAATGACATTCTATTCTCTCAGGGAAGGCAGAGACAGCAAAGCCACTGGTGTTCTAATGTTCCAGGAGCTCAGTTATTAAGTGTTCATGCTCCAAGTACACTGGGCAGAAAGCTTGGGCAGAAATAGCTGAGGGGTCTTAATTCAGAAAAATTAAACGGAATTTGAAGAATCACTTCTGGCTTGCTTCCTGGCACAGGTCCCTCATTCTGCGTCTTTGGGGGATGTATATTAGCTTCCTGTGGCTTCTGCAACAAATTACCACAAACGGGGTAGCTTTAAAAAAAGAACACACACAGGACTTTATACTCTCACAGTTCTGGAAGCCTGAAATTCCATACTCCACTGCTCTCAGGGGGCAATCCTGTTCCTTGCCTCTTACGGTTTCTGGTGGCTACTCCGGTGTTCTCGGACTTGTGGCCCCATCCTGACAATCTTGGCTCCATGTTCAGAGGGCCTTCTCCTCTGCATGTTTCTCTCTTAAAAGGACGTTGGATATAGGGCACACCCAGATAACCCAGGATGATCTCCTCATCTCAAGATCGTTAATTTAAGCACATCTGCAAAGACTCTTTTTCCAAATAAAGTCACAATCACAGGTCCTGGGGATCAGGATATGAGCCTGTCTTGTGGAGGGGCACTGTTGAGTCACCTACTGGGCGTCTCATGGTCTGATTCAGAATCAAAGCAGTATTTGCTAATTCCAGAGAACCCCTAAGTATCAAAGTGTGCTGGGGCAGTAGAGAGCACCCACGGCCCCCTCATGCCTACTCCCTCATTTTTCCTACAAGAAGTGCAATCCTTTGCCCTGCTCCAAGCAGCAGAACTGAGCCTAGAATCTGGTCCTTCCAGCCCAGCTCACTCTCCTTGCACTTGTCCATTGGTCTCTCTGGGGGAAATAAACATACTTCCGGGGCTCTACCTCCCATGTGGCTGCCTGGTCTGACCAGGTCAGCCCCAGCCAGCTCAATGCGATTGTGCTTTTATAAAATGTACCACTCTGTCACGCCAGGCCAATGTCAACTTTCCCCTAGAACTTGTGTTGCTATGGATTTCAACTCGGTTTTGAACACAGCTTTTGGAGCACAGAGTTGTGGTAGATCAAACTGATTCTTCTTCTGTTCTCTCTGCTCAGGTGATGATTCATGGGCCCCCAAATGGAGACAGGAAGAGGCTGGCTTGAATCTTGGCATGGTGGCTGAAGACAAAATCGAGAGACCTCCGTCCCATTGTTCCCCTGTGAGCACAGTCACCATCGACTACTGATGGCAGAAAATAAACAGAGGAGATGTGAGACCTTTGGAGGGAGCCGGCTGTCAAGCCCCTGGAGTTTTACAGAAAATTAATGTGTTCATATTGTGTTTCAAACACCGTGTGAGCACATTTTTATGGAAAAATAAATGGTCGATCAATAAATATCTACTAAGTGCCTATCATGCGTTCCAGCCCATGTAAGTGGTGCTGATAGTTTAGAGGGGTTTACGTAGGGCAAACATTTCTTTGTTTATCTACTCAGCTATGATGGGAATTGGGAATGGCAATGGCTATAAACTCACGTCACTAATACAAGAAGTCTCATCAGAAGATGGGGCTGTGGTCAGAGTGGGAGTTAATATGTGTGCCTGGGTCTGAGGGCTGAGGAGCTGGACCTTGTCTCTGTCCAAGAGAAAATGTGCCCCTCCATGGTCCATTGCCAGAGGAGAGCATGACCTGGGGGTGAGGGGATGCCCAACTACAGGAACACAGAGCAGCCCTGAAGCCTGACTCTTGACATCGCTACACTTTCCCCAGGTCATTGAGGTAAATGAAGTTTTGCTGACTGAGGTCACCCAAACATTCCCATGACCTGTCAGGAATAAAATACTTAATGAAGGAACATCCTTAATGGAGGATATGTGTATGCCATGGTGTGTTCTCTTAATTAAAATTTTAATATGTCCGTGCTAAGAGGGCTCGAGGAAAGGGAATTCAGTGCATTCAGAGTGCTTCATACAATGTGAAGGATGGGAGAAACGCCCCAGTAAATGGCAGCCCTTGTTATGAAGAGGACCCTGAAGCTAACTACCCCAACGGATTCCCTGAAGGTGGTAATGAGGGGGTCGTGGGTCCATGGTGCATCTCACTCTCCCCTGCCTCAATTCAACGTCTTGAGAGTAAAGGTTGAGTTTTCCTCCCCACAAAGTCACCAGTCCCCAGATCTCTGGGTGGCAAGGAGCAGGCTCAGGAGGAGTGCCTGGCTGGCTCATCTAACACCACCATGGCTCTGAGAAGTGCAGAATAAGCTCTAACTAGTTGTGTGATGTTGAGAAAGACATCCCTCTTGCCTCAGCTTTGGGTTTTCATTGAAGAAATGTTTTCTGGGTTTTGGGGGGGGTTTTGTTTGTTTGTTTTTAACCACTTGACCTCTGTGATCCTCTCTGGCTCACATACATGTCAACAATTCCAGGACTCCTTGTTCAAAGCCAGAAATCTTAGTTAAGCTGCACCAGGGTTGGTGTTATCAACTAGACTTCTGAGAAGTTATTTAATGATGAAGAGGATCCTTTACCCTAAATGTGCTTTTTCAGTCTAATGAAGGAGATAAAGCCTCATCCACATGGAAAATATTAAAGAATAATTAAAGAGTTCAAAAAATATATTGTTTATGGCTAAAGGTAACTCTGAAGAAGACATTATTGTTCACAAAATAAATAGTGTAGGTCAGCAGTCAACAAATAACTGCCTGGGAGCAAATTCAGCCCCCATGTGATTTTGAAAAGATCACTTTATTAGAATATGGCTACCCTGTTTGTTTCAGGATCATCTGTGGCTACTTCCTGGCACAATAGCAGAGTTAAGTAGCTGATGTAGAAACCATGTTCCTCACAAAGCCCAAAATATTTACTGTCTGGCCCTTTACAAAGTTTACCAGCCCCTGGTCTATACGAAAAAGGATATATCCGCAAAGGAGTCTACATCATGGTGAGCTTCAGTGGTCTGGGAAGGCTCTCAGGGGCACGAAGGCTTGGGGAGGATGTTTTAGAGAGAGCCCTAAGAAGTGGATGGGTAATGGAGAGGCAACGAGAAAGGAAAAATTTCATAATCTTAGAATCCTAGTATGGAGGGAAGTTTAGAGGCACCTGTGCAGCTTGTCCTCAGGATAGAATCCTCTTTGGATCGCACCTGTTCAGACAGCCTATGCTGGAACTCTCGTAGCGTGCAAACACGCCATGCAGTAGGACAACAGCAGCCCCCGTGCTCCACCCACAGTGCATGAACCATGATGGCGGGGAACACTTCCTTCTAAAAGACTGAAATCTACTTCTCTGTGACTCCCGTTTGGCTGTCCTTCCAGCTGTCAACCCTCAGGTATTTGGAAAGGTACATGAGCAAGCAGCTGCCAGAGTCCTCTCTACAGCGACTAAACTTCCCATAAGGCAGTTCCCATATATGGTTCCCAAGATCTTGACCATCATTATTGATGATGGTCAATAAACACTCTACTCTTGGCTGTGCATATTATTCCCAGGACAGGACCACAAGCTGACCTCACCAAGTAGGGGTTTTGGTCTTCTGTGGATCTCTGGCTCTTTTCTCTCTCTTTCCCAGTTACTTTCCTCGAGTGTTTGAAAGAGCCCTGGCTTTAGCATCTTACAGACCTTCATATAAATGTACATCCAAGCCTCGGTTCCCTCATCTTTTTAATACAGATAGCAGGATTACCATGAGGACTGGAGGTGGTAGTTGTCGAGTGCATGGGATATACTAGACACTCACTAAATAGTAGTTATTGTTCTATTCTAGGCAGCCACTTCTTCTAATGAAGTCTGAAAGCTCAGGGCAATCCATCCATACTCTTTGCCAAAAGTCCTTCCATCTGTTCCCATAAAAAATGTACAGTATCTTTTTCTGGGAAAATCAGGGTCCTAGCTTGCCCCAACAGAGGTCTGAATCCAATCACAAGCCCCCCTTCTCAGTTGCATGAATGTCTTTGCACTCGTTCTCCTTGCTCACACAGGAGTAGCTTCATCTCTCTGTGCACTTCCATGATCATGGCATCTTGGTTTTGACTTCCTCCCGCCTTGCTGGCTCTTCAGAGCAGCACAATGGACACTGGCTGGAACTCCTCCTGTGGACCTCCTTCTCCTGCACAGGGCTGGACAGAAACCTGACAGTGCTCCCCAGCCAGGACAACATGGTAGCTCTGAGATGCTGGGAACCAACTGCATCCCCATGTTTATGTTCCTTCTATCCTCAGTAGCTCCACAGAACAAACTTTTCCTTTCCTTATGAGACTGCGTTTCCAAATAGGTAGCCCAGAGATAAAAACAGACTCCAGTTAAAAAGGCAAGATGAATGTAAATTTAGAGATAGACTCCAGAAATGTCTATGAACCACTCCCCGGAGGTTCAGGAAAATAATTTCTCCCTAAAGATGTCCACACTCTAATCCCTAGAACCTGTGAATATCTTATCTCACATGGCAAAAGAGACTTTGCTGAAGAGGCTATTTGAATTAAGGACTGTGAGATGGAGAGGCTTTCTTGGATGATCTGGGTGGGCCAGTGTACTCAAAAAGGTCTTTAACAGTGCAAGAGGGAGGCAGAAGAGAGGTCAGAGGACCGCAATGAGGACTTGGTCTGTCATTGCTGGCTTTGAAGAAGCCTGGAGGGACCATAGCCAAGGAATGTGGGCAGCCTCTAGAGGCTGGAAAAGGCCAGGAAACAGATTCACCCCTGAGTTTCCAGCAGGGAACACGGTGCTGCTAACACTTTGATTTTAGTCCAGTGACACCTGCGTCTGACTTAAAAACTACAGAACTTTAAGATGATAAATTTGTGTTATGGTAAGCCACTAAATTTGTGATGATTTGTTATGGCAGCAACAGAAAACTAACACTCAAGAGAAACAGGAAGACATGAAGACCAAGAGAAAGGGTTTGTCAAGAAAACCCATGGAGGTTAGAGGTTCAGGAAGTAGCGGGTGGCTGTTGTAAGAACTACTGGAGTGTTAAAGGAGATGCAAAGGGGCACCTGGGTGGTTCAGGAGGTTAAGGGGATGCCTTCAGCTCAGGTCATGATCAGGGGGTCCTGGGGTCAAGCCCAGATTCTGGTTCCCTGCTCAACAAAGAGACTGCTTCTCTCTCTCTCTGTCCCTTCCCCCACTCATGCTCTCTCTCAACTCCTCTCTTTCTCAAATAAATAAATAAAAATCATCTTTTAAAAGGATATCAGAAATCCTGGTCTTCTCTCTGCTGACCCTCACCTCCTATTTCCAGTTCCCACCCCCATCAAAAGAGCCAATAGCCACTAAGATGGTATTTCTAAAATAGAGATCAAATCCCCTCACTCTCCAATACAAAACTCTCTCTTCACTGTGAACGATCTCTATATTAAAGTCCCAAACCGCCTATGACACATACTTCACACACAACCAGCTCTCTGCTTCCTCCGGGCTCTAAGACACACTCACCGCATAAACACACTGATGCTCTTAACACTGTTTGGTGAATGTGATGCATCCAGCACTCTCACGCCCCACACACTTCCCTGTTTTCCAGTCCCTGGGCTTGCCCCTGGCCAGCTTGCCATCCCTGCACCAATTCTCAGGTCCCAGCTCCACCATCTGCCTTTCTTGGGATGCTTTCTCTGATCCACCCTCACTCCCAGCTTTGTATTTCTCTGGGTCCATTATACAGACTGTGCTTTTCAGGATAGAGCCTGTTTGGTCTCCAACTCCCCAGCAGATGGTGTCTCAACTCCCCTCCTTGGGTAAGGATGAGGTCTTGTATCTGACCTGGGCAAGGTTCTCTCCGAGAGCCAAGTCTAGGAAGATGGAACTGGCCTGTGGCTAGCAGACCTGTAGCAGAGGATCGCAGGGAAGATGGGATCTAGGCTAAGCGACAGAACATTATGTGATGATGGAAGTGGGATTAGCCAACTCTGCTATTTGCCACAGGGGGCTATACAGCACTTGAAATGTGGCTAGTGTGACTGAGGAACAAGACTTTTCCTTTTTTTTAATTTTAATTAATTTGACTTTATATCTATATAGCCACATGTATTTAGCAGCTACTGGGTTGAATAGCATATCTAGTGGAAAGGTGAGGTAAATAACAAATCCAACAGGATTATAGGTTACAGTTTTTTTATTTTTTTAATTTAAATTCAATTAGCCAACATATAGTACATCACTTATCAAATTCAACACCTCTCCCCCCCCAAAATACAGGTTACAATTTATTTTTATTTTATTTTTTTAGAGAGAGAGAGGAGGGGGATAAGGGAGAGGGAAAGGGAGACTCTTAAGCAGGCTCCATGCCCAGCTCGATCTCACAACCCTGAGATGATGGCCTGAGCCAAAATCAACAGTTGGACACTTAACCAATTGAGTCACCCAGACACCCCTACAGGTTACAATTCTGACAGCACTATCCATGTATAGTGGACTTGAACAACCAAGTAAATAGATGGCAGATGGTGGAAACCAAGTTCCTCACTGTTAGAGTGGAAGGTTTCAGATAAGCAAGGAGAGAAGGCTAGAATAATCCATATGATTGATAATGGACTAGTGTTCAACACATACCTATGAGCTTATGTTTAGCTTAATACAGATTTAGAAGGTCACATATAGAAATCTTTATAGATACATGTATATACACCTGTTAGTATTCACACGTGAATTTCCTTGCTCCATCACTGAGAAGGCCTAGAAGCGTGGACACCTCACAAGCAGCAAGCACATCTAACACCCATATCTTGGTCCCTAAAATCATTCTATGATAAAAGGGACCAGGGATTCTTGGAGAAATGACTGATTCTAGCACTGGGGACAGAAATATACAAACATACAAACATGAGCCTGGAGCAACTTGTAGTGCCAGGAAACAAAAATGTGTGTTGGGCGGGGGGGACACCCAATGATGGGGTGAGACAAAGGATCAGGTGAGTCAACTACAAGAAGTCCCACCTCACCAAGGCCAAAGCTGGGACAATTTGAGCCAAATAAATAAGAATTGGCTTATAACTCAAAGTATAAAGCAAATATCTAGGACCCCATACTGACATGAATGATTGAACAAATACAAATGAGAATAGACAAATCTTCTGTATAGAAAAATTTCAAATAATGTGGGCAATATAATCTTGAGGTGATGAAGAATAGTACCCATTCCTTATGCGTAGACTGTATCTAGTGTCTTTCTTGTTTTTTAGATTTTATTTTTTATTTGAGAGACAGTGAAAGCGAGAGAGATCACAGGGGAAGAGGGAGAAACAGACTCGCCACTGAGTGGAGAGCCCAATGCGGGACTCGATCCCCGGACCCTGGGATCATGACTTAACCCGAAGGCAGTTGTTTAACTTACTGAGTCCCCCAGGTGCCCCTGTGTCTAATGTCTTTTTGCCAAAGAATGCTGTGTGGGAAAAAAGGAAAATGAATATCATTACAGCTGGAAAACCTGACAAAAGCAGCCTCAGCTAGGTAATCAAGAGTCACAAATCATGTTGATAGAATGTACTCTTAATATACTATGAAAGAGGTAAAATGGTACTTTATGTGTATGGTCTTCCCCCAAAAAACTCCTAACCCAAGTCTAATTATGAGGAAAACATCAGAGAAATCCTAACTGAGGGATACTCTATAAAATACCTGACCAGTACTCCTCAAAACTGCCAACTTCATCAAAAACAAGGAAAATCTTGATAAACTATAACAGCCAAGAAAAATTTAGGGAAACATAGTTCCTCCATATCATACGGTATCCTAAATTAGATCCTGGAACTGAAAAGGGACATTAGCCAGACTCTAAGGAAATCTGAATAAAATATAGACTTTAGTAAATAATAATGTATCAACATTGGTTTATTAATTATGGCAAAGACACCACAGCAATATAAGATGTTAATAATAGAACAACATTATGTGGGGTATAAGTGGGGTATATGGGAACTCAATGTATCGTCTTCATAATTTTTCTTTAAATCTAAACTATACTAAAATTAAAAGTTTATATTTTAAAAATCCAAAGAGATCAGTAAAAAGATAAAAGACTGTGAGTCCCCTTCCTTGGAAATTCTTTCTCCACCCAATCTTAAACTTTGGATTAAACTTTTCCCTACATCCTTGTTCCAGTGGGGAAAGATCCTATGATCCCTGTCCAACCAAAATGTCCCATCACCAAGGCCACTGTGGCTGACTCAGGAATGGACATGTGACCCAGCCAGGCCCATCTCTCCGGTATGTTTGTTGGAATACTAGGGAAGAGATACTCTCTCCCACCTAACCAGCATCACTGAGGAGATATAACCTGGCAGCCAACCCTCCTGTTACCAAGAAGTTGACCTCTTGCCTGAGACAAGTGTCAAAACAGAGGTTAAAAAAAAAATTGGATACTTTGACATATCTGAAAAGCAAAAATAAATAAATAAAATAAAATAAAATAAATCAATACTTTGGAAAGATACAGAGTCCTGATGATATTCTTTGAGCAACTAACATGTCATGTGCAAAGTGAGTGGTAACCCTAGATTTTGTAGTTTCAGGAACCACTCAAGTCCCTTTGCTTAAGCAATCTTGAGTTGGGGTTTCAGTCAATTGCAACTGCAAGAAACTTTACCAATACACTCGGTCTGAGGATTGTAGTCTAGGGTCAGAATTTATAAGAAAGACATTAGGGGCACCCTTCTCTCCAGCCCTTGTGTTCCCATAAGGAAACTTCTGCTCCGCTAATAAAAAAGTATGTAAGTAACTCTTCCAGGTCTCCTTTCTCCTTTCTGGATGTAGTGACAACTTATCTGGCAGATGATACTGGAAAACTGAAATAAGTACATGTAGATTGGTCCCATCTGACCAACCTGCCTGCAAACTGGGTACTTTGTAGTCCACTGCTGCCACCATGGGACACACTCATTAGCGTCAGGGCCCATGCATGCATTCTGGTGGCAGGTCTCAAGGCTCATCCCTCTCTGGCCTCACTCTTCAACCCCAGTAGGTTTAATGCAGCTATTCTGGGTAAGGGGGACAGCTTTAAAGACCCCAGTTTTTCCTTGGGTGCATCATCCTGAGGTCTTAATTCAGGAGTAAAAACTAGGATGCCTGAGTGTCACTGCAGATCCAAGACACACTCTCCAATTTACCGTAATCCATAATAAAAGTGGTATTTTGCTCTTCATTTGTCTGACATCTATTTCTCATCTGTTCTGGAGTCAAAGTGGAGAGAAATGGTGAGATTAATTCCCACTTCTCAATTCGAGGCAACAGAATGGGTTTGAGAATGGAGCGTAGAGAACAATGCTTGCAGACATTCCAAGACAGAATTCATTTTATGCTCCTATATAACTCCTCAACTCTGTGTGTGTGTGTGTGTGTGTGTGTGTGTGTGTGTGTGTGTGTGTGTGTGTGCTTATAGAAATGTTCAGGACAGCATGGCTTCTTAATACTGTAAAGGGGGTCAAGAACTAGTTAATGAAGGAATAAACTCGTCTTGTTATTATAAGCAGCCACCCATGTACATACATATGCCTAGCAGAAAATTCCTTGATATCCTTTCTTCTGCCTCGAATGACAACTAGGTTGACATAGAAAGCACAATTACATTATACCTTAAATAGGCTATAGGGGAAATGGGTCTCACCCTCCAGGGCTTTCTCTGGCCCCAGGTTTTGGAAGGGCATCCTCCCAAGACTCTGCCTCTATACTAGTCCCTTTATCCATCAGTTCAAAGTGAATAGAAACTTCTCCCATTTTTATGGGGGATTGGCTGTAGACATCAACTTGGTTAATGTTTCTAAAATGCTAGGCAAGTACTAAGAATTGCAATAAAGGAGGTCAGAAGGCAGGAGTGAAGTCTGAGAAAGCTCGCGTTCCTTTTACGTAAATAACTTGTGCCATTATCTTAGTTTCTCAAGTCAGAATTTCTTTTGTAAATAATTCACAGTAATAGATGGTGAGCTAGCTGTGAGAGGAAGTGGTAAATTATTTACAGTAGTGGTGGAATGTAAAACCTAACACAATCTGGATGGAGAATCAGGGACGTGTTAGGGATAAATGAGACCAGGTTCTGTTGAGGAGAGGGTCTCACAAATTTAATAATATTAGTGCACTTCTCAGACAGCTAAGATAAGCAACCCTTAGCCCTTGGAGCAGAGCAGTAGCTAAAGAGCAGAGTTCAAACAGTTAAAGATAATTAGTAGTACTTGCTTGGGTGCCTTGAGCCCCACCCAAGGGTCATAGCAAATACATGCACTGGGCATTTCTTCCAATGGGCGAGATGGGGAGCAGGGAGAGACTGAATAGGGTTAAGTTAAGATTCATTTCAGCAACAAGAAGGAGGTAGAAAATCCAAGAGCACTCAAGCCCTAATAACTTAACATTTCACAATGTAATGACCTTTATCTATGGGACTCTTGCCTTGATGTTTACCGGCACTGCATAACTTCATTCTCATGACAACCTCCTGATGACTGTCTTCATCTTCATTTTATAGAAAACAAAACTGAGTTTCAGAGAAACTTGGCTGTGGTCACACAGCTAGAAAGTGGAATGCTGGGACCCAGACTCAGGTCTGGCTTCACCAATATGTTTTCATTCCCAGTCTGATGAAAAGACACCAGCAGCCTCACCAGAGTTTCCTGCAATTCAAATAGGTGAAAAGACACCAGCAGCCTCACAAATTTTCCTGCAGTTCAAATACAAATAGGTTCAAATCCTTCAATCCTTCTTTCTTTTTGCCCACAAAGATATAGACCCAGTATTGCAGAGTGGGCATAGCAATTGGCTCTGGTTGAGACAAATCTGGGTTAGAACCTCCGTGCCTTTGTATAATAGTTTTGTGACTCTGGCCAAGTTATTCGACCACTCTAAGCCAGGTTCCTAGAATCACTCCACAAGTATTTATTTAGCACCTAGCATTGGCGGGGTAAAGGTACTGTCAAGGTAAAAAACACAAGCACAAATAAGCCTGCCCTCATGGAGCTTACCTTCTACCGGTATGTTGAGGAGATAGTGCAGGTGCAGAATTAGGGGGTGATGAGACGGCCACAAGCAACATAAATAAGTAATCTATACAATACATTATGTTAGTATGTTAGAAGGCTTTGAATGCTGAGAAGAAACGGAAAAGAGAAGGAGTAGAGGTTATGCACTGCAGAGGCCCGGTTCTCAATATGGCAGTCAAAGAAGATCTCATTAAGATGGGGACATCTGACACAGACTTGAAGGAGTGAGTGAAAACCATGAGGATATATGGGGGGAGGGCGGGGGAGGATTCCAGGCAGAGGGAAGACCAAGGGCAAAGACTCTGAGATGGTAGCAGGAAGCGGTGAGTTGGAGGAGCAGCAAGCAGGCCAGAAAGGCTGGAGCAGAGGAGTGAATAGAAAGAGAAGGTGAGACCAGAAAGGTGACAGTGCCCAGGAAGTGGGTCTTACAGAATGTTTGAGCTGAGAGGGACAGCCATTCTCACTGTGGGAGATAGGGAGCCACAAGTGGGGTTTTTCCCTTGATCATACCTAGTATCTTTACATTTTTTTAAATTATGTAATGTTAGCCACCATACAGTACATCATTAGTTTTTGATGTGGTGTTCCATGATTCATTGTTTGCATATATTTACTTTTAAAAAATTTTTTAAATGTCTTTTATTTTATTTTATTTATTCATTTTTTTTCATCAAGATAAATGTACTGTTTAATCCCTATCGCCTACTTCCCCATCCCCTACCCACCTCTGGATAGAAACCACCAGATTGCTCTCTGTATTTCAAACTTCCATTTCAAAAGTCCCTTCTTGACTGTCGTGAGGTGAATAGTTTTGAAAGCCCAGGGTTTGCCTTCTACCAGGCACGAAACAATGCTGGAAGATGACAATACCCCAGGGGCCGACCTGTGAGAATTAAATCAAGTGATGTCTGCAAAACTCCCAGCATGCAGTCGGACCCAATAAGTGACAGCTTTATTACACAGATCCCTTTCCAAGTGGAGATCCCTTTCACCCTGCTCCAGTTCCAATGTTCTGTGAGTAGGCTTTATTATGTGAAGGGCTAACACTCCTAGAAAATTGGATATATGTATTTGAAGTTTCCTTTGCAAAGCTCCACATATTATTAAGAATACCAAAACTATACAAGATCATCTTTCTGGGTAAAAGTATAGAATAAAATAATGAGAACTTCTCCTTTAAGAAATGAGCCGGCTTTAAGCAGTAAAATGCTTTGCTATCTGGAATTGTTTTGCTAAGAATAACAAGTCCCAAATCAGATCTCCTTTCTACTTCATGCTATTCTAATTCCCTAAATTTCTTTCTTTTTTTTTTAAGACTTTATTTATTTGTTTGACACAGAGAGAGACAGTGAGAGAGGGAACACAAGCAGGGAGAGTGGGAGAGAGAAGCAGGCTTCCTACTGAGCAGGGACCCCGACGTGGGGCTCGATCCCAGAACCCCATGATCATGACCTGAGCCAAAGGCAGACACTTAATGACTGAGCCACCCAGGTACCCCCTCCCTAAACTTCTTGACACCCAAGGAGGAAAGCAATAACAACCACACAAACAAAAAGTTCTTTTGGCCTGGACCTTGTTCTTCTCTAAAAAAGAATGCACATTAGGACCTCTTCGTTTAGTTAGCTTCAAGTTTCTGAAACATTTTTAGGTAACTACTTAAGTCATAAAACAATGGCAGTGTGAAAATATGTGCATATTCCTAAATCTTATCAGCAGTACTGACTCCGCTTCTTTCTATAGGAGCATTGTCTTCAAAGCTATAAAAAGCTCACTGATCTCCTTCTGGTGGAGAGTGATGATTTTCGTGGTCCGTATTCTGGCTGCACAGAATCATTTAATAAAGTGATTTCTGATGGTTTTCCTGATATCTAAATAAAATGCTAAGCTTTTCACTTTATTGATTATTATTCTTGACACCAGAGACTTCAATGTCGTTTGTGGTCATGACATTATTGTTCTTGGGTATCATGACAATTCCAAGATCTATCCTTTATTTACTCATTCATTTATTCCACAAATATTCATCGGCCATCCGCCATGGGACACCTATTATGTTGGATGTTGAATATACAAAGGAGAAGAAACACAGTTCCTGCCCTCAAAACATTCCCAAAGAGTCAAGCCAGCCGACCATTCAACACAGCAAGGCAACTGACACTTTGGCGGTCTGTACAAAGTCTTTGGAAACAAGAGTGGAGGAACTCCAAATCAGAGGATCAGGGAAGCCTTCAGATGTGAAGCTTGAGAGATGAATGGGTAAAGAGGAAATAGGAGCCAATTGGCCCTCCAGGAGAAGGAAGAGCTTATGCAAGAAGGAACAACAAAGGCATGAGGGAACCTCACCTATGGAGAGAGCTACAAATATTTCTGAACAGGTGTAGTGAGGTCATCCCTTTGAAATTCATATAAGGTAAAGGATAGACTCCTCAAATGTCTGTTCCCGCCCCAAGAACCTGGCAATGGTTCAATCACCCAGCATGTGTGGAGCCCTTAGTATGTGCCAGCTACCAGGAGTTCAGAGAAGCACAAACCACAATGTCTTCCTTCCAGAGACTCATGGGCTTGTCATCTATGATGGGATTCTAGCAGCATAAATCAAAGGATTGTTTTTCCTTTTTTTGCAAAATCATGGAGACATCATTCCGCTCCTGTACCAGCTTGTTATTGGGGAATTGGCTTAGCTTTGGCGCGCCCCAGTCATCTCATCTGTAAAAAGTGCGTTAGTATACTGACTCCCAAAAGGTTGATGTTAAATGATAAAATGCAAGAAATTCTCTAATTTTACATCAGACACGTGGCAGCACTCAAATGTGAATTATATGTTTTATTTGGAAAAGAAAGAATTCCATCTTTTTTTTTTTTTTTGAAAAGTCAGGAAACTTAACTCTGTGTGTTCTATGGCTGGGGAAAGGAATAGGTGGAGATAAAATTAACAATTCTATTACCTCTTTCATTTTTCCCTACCCAGCCTGTACAGCAGAAGGGAAGGGGCATGGAAGGGGGAGGCTTGTTAATCCTAGACCGAGATTCAGACAGTGGGGTGTGGGGAGGTCTTTGTTTGCTTCCTGCATATCCCCTGCATCCAGTACGGTGCCTGACCCTAAGCAGGTGCTCCATAAGTATTTCTTGAATGAATGTATGATCTGTAACTTGGAATCTGCCTTTAGTAACTGTACAGAGATGTGTAATTCTAGAAATGAAAGCATTTGCCCAATGGCCAGAAACCACTAAGAGGTTGAAGAATGGTTGAAGTAACGAAGAATGTTCAAGCCTGGGTAAGCAATGCTCCACAAAGATGCAATTTTCATCTTCAAATATTTAACCCAACATCTCTTGAATGACAGAATTGACTTGATCTGAGGGGCTCCAGGAGAAGGCTCTAAGGGCTATAGGAGTAGTCACATGAAGTTAGATTTCAATCTGTTCTGCGGTAGATTTTCCCAAATCTGCATTTGAGGGTGGCCTCAATATTATTGAGTTTTCTGTCACTGGCATGTTCTAGTCTGTACTATGTATCATATGGTGGGCTCCCAAGTGTCAAATGGACAAGTAGACAAGTAACCTTCAGTTCTAGTTTTCTCTGGTGGGTATTTTGGGGTTTAGTCAGGCAGCATTGTTCTCTTAGGAGAACTCCCCTTCCTCCCTCAGGTGGCTCTGGCACAGTTGCAAATCTCAGGGTTCTACTCCCCTATGCCCACCACTGGAGGACTGGGGTTTGACCTAAGCTAAGATAATCAGCATCTCTTTCTGAGGACTTTGAATCTTAAGCAAAGGTTCAGAAAGTCAGAAGGTGCTTGGCATTGGTCATCTGAAAGCAGAAACCCATGAAAACAGTTCCCCTGTTTTGAATGCTGAGAGGTCCTGGTAT
This sequence comes from Ailurus styani, assembly GCA_002007465.1. Taxonomy (NCBI): domain Eukaryota; kingdom Metazoa; phylum Chordata; class Mammalia; order Carnivora; family Ailuridae; genus Ailurus; species Ailurus styani. The sequence goes on from LNAC01000075.1 coordinate 1,855,013, forward strand.
GCCCTGGTTCCTGGTCTTTCTGCAGCTGGGTGTTCAGCAAGTCCTTTAATTCTGGGAGTTAGCCATCTAATAGCCTTCAAGTAAGTACCCTTCATTATGTCAGCTAACGGGTCAGTCCCTGTTGCTTGCAAAGAAAGAGCCCTTGCAGAGAGGATTAGTTCATTAGTTCTATGACTAACTATGAAACCCATAGCTTAATATGCCTCCTGGATGCTCTACCACAGAGATACCACAGGGAAAAAGGGATCCTCGGTATCCTCCAGCCATGTGGTGTAGTGTCAGTGCATGCTCTAGGCTGAATGTTGTATAGAATACATGTGTCAAAACTTAATCTCCCATATGATGGTGTTAAGAGGTGGGGTCTTTGGGAGGTGACTAGTTCATGAGGCCAGAGTCTTCATGACTGAGCTTGGTGCCCTTATAAGAGAGATCCTGGAGAGCTCCTTCACCTCTTCCACCATATGAGGACACTGTGAAAAATGCTGTCCATGAATCAGGAAGCCAGGTTTCCTCACCAGACTCCAAATCTGCCGGCACCTTGATCTTGGATTTCCAGCCTCCGGAATTGTGAGAAATAAATGAATCTTGGATCACTGAAAAAATAAAATAAAATAAAATAAATTAAATTAAAAAACAAAATTAAAAAGAAAGCTCTCCAATACTACTAAAAAAAAAAGTACTATTTCACCAAAAAAAAAAAAGAAAAAAGAAAAAAAATTCTGTTGTTTGTAATTCAATGATATCTTGTTATAGCAGCCTGGACAAGGCTAAGACAATGTGGCCAGGAGGATGAACCCGGAAAGGAGGCACATATTGAAATTACATCTCTTGCAAGTAAGCATATTGTCTCTTAATCTCCCTCACACTTTCTCTCTCTCCCTCTCTTGCTGTCTCCTTATGATCTACATCTTCAGACGAGAAGCAGAGCAGTCTAATTAAGAAAGATGCAGGAGGAAAGGAGAAGGTTCAGAAGAAGACACAGGGAGAAGAGAACAGAGGGAGGAGGTATGTGCCTTGCTGAGTAACCACCCCCACAATGGCCTCGCAACTGTTAGCATGCACCTGCACCAACTAATTACCAATTATCAGGCTGTCAAACCATAAAAGCTAAACTTGCCTACTATGGCTGTCTATCTCAAAAAAAAAGTTATCAAAGGCTGTGCCACCGCCCCTTAATCATGGTGTTCAAAATAGAACCTATTAATTTCGCAGAGACCACGTGGCAGCTTCTCAAAGGGCACGGATATGACCCCTGAGGCTGACCGGGAGGGGCTCCTCACAAAGGCTCTGTACTTCACACTCCGCAAATCAGTGAGGACAAAAAGAGAAGCTGGGAGTGGGGGCCCCAGAAGTAAAGCAAGTCATTCCCTGACGTGAGTCTTGCCTGATGAAGTTGGAACGGGAGAGTGAGCTGGTAGGAGACGCACTGGCACGCACGAAATCACACAGGCTTGGGTCCAGACGGGGGGTCTGCAGTGGACCACTCTGAAGCTGCAGCAAAGGTCTACTGTCTGGGGGCTGCTGCTCAAAATTCGCTGCCTTTCCTCTTCCCTGCTGACCTCCTTTCTCAGCATAACGAGTGCTTTTCCCCAGAGGCACACAGGAGTGATTCTGGTTGTCTTGTGATGGGACACTAGGTGGGAACCCCTAGCATGCTTACGTCCTGCAATGGTCCTGTTAGTGCCACACAACAAAAATTGTCCCATGACCCCCACAACCTCCAAACACCCTGGAAAAGAAACAAAAAACAAAAAATACAACTTTATCTGAGCTGGGAAACTTTTCTCTGTTTTACATAAAAATAGAAAGTAATTTTTTCCCTGCTTTCATACTATTTTTATGCTGAATTATCCAAGAGTACAGCTACCATGTACATCAAGAGAATCTTGTATCAGTTTTGTTCAGAGGTTTCCCAAGAGCTGATAACCAATTCACAAAATATTCCCAAGAACAGGATGGCTGGCAGGATTCAAGTTCTAAAACAACACCCCTGGATCACACGTCCCTCATACTCATGGTGATCTTATAGCACAATCACCTGACTGCTTCTTATCTTCTGATATAGTGTCACCTAATGCAGTCTAACTTTATTAAATATTAAATTAACGCATTGTTATTTTATTAGCCAATGTTTTGGTTTTTACGGTTAGAAAATATATTTTTTAATTTTACATGGAGGTAGGTATATTAACTATAAATTTCATATAAAGAGGGCTTAATAAAATATTTGTAATATAAAAGTGCTTTCGGCCAGATTTCTAGGAAACAGACTGTGCAATGAAAATCTGCATGCAGGAAGCATATTGGAGGGTGCCTCTGGGGTCAACTCTGGGAGACACTGGGCAGTGATATAGTTGCAACAGGGGCCTCAGCCCATCCCACAGGGAGCTCTGGGGCTGCGATGGCCCTTCAGAGTTGTCCTGCCTTGAGGCAAGGAGACTGGGCTTTTATATCCGATATATGTACCCGTCCTTGGAAGCAGGCTATCCCTGCAGATGGGACATAAGCCTAGGTGAGGACATGAACTTCAACTGAGGTCAGTGCTTGGACAGACACTCAGCTCTCAGCATTCCCAGTAGCTGGAAGATTGAAGACCTGAGTCCTGAGGAAGAATCTGAGCAGCACACCGCAGCGTGCATCCTTGTTCTGTGCAGATCTGTGTGCTTCCTGTCACAAGTTCAAGGAGAATCTCCTGCATGATTCTGGGTGCTCTCTTTCCCAAGGAAAACTTTAGAAGTGTATCCATCTGCTTGGGCTGCCAGAAAAAAAATAGCCCAGACCTGGGGCAGGGGAGGGTCGTTGTTGTTAAACAGCAGAAATGTACTTCTCAGAGTTCTGGATGCCCAAGATTAAAGTGCCAGAAAGGTATGGTTCATCCTGAGGACTCTTCTCTTGGCTTGTAGGTGGCTGCCATCTTGCTGTGTGCTCACGTGACCTCTTCTTCCTGCTCAGGGGAGGGGGGCCGTTCACACATCTCTTCTTATAAGGGCACTAATATTGTCAGACCAGAGCCCTGCCCTTATAACCTCATCTACCTCTAATTCCTCCAGAGGCCCCATCTCTAAATACCATCAGCTTGGGGCTAGGGGCTCAACATATGAATATGTGGGGCATACATTTGGTCCCTAATATTAACTCTGTATTAGTCTGGCTTTTCCAGAGAAATAGAACCAACAGGATGTGTGTGTGTGTGTGTGTGTGTGTGTATAAAATAAATTTCTTTATATATGTATGTATATATAATAAATAATATCACATGTAATAAATCTTGACATCTCTGTAGAAAGATTCTTTTTAAAGATTTATTTATTTATTTATTTGACACAGAAAGAGAGAGATCACAAGTAGGCAGAGAGGCAGGCAGAGAGAGGAGAAAGCAGGTTCCCTGCTGAGCAGGGAGCCTGATGTGGGACTCGATCCCAGGACCCTGAGATCATGACCTGAGCCGAAGGCAGAGGCTTTAACCCACTGAGCCACCCAGGCGCCCCTCTCTATAGAAAGATTTATTGTAAGGAATTGGCTTTCACAATTATGGGTGCTGAGAAGTTCCAGGTCTTCAGTCAGTAGTCTGGAGACCCAGCAGAGCCAATGAGTAGTTCTAGTCAGAGTCTAAAGACCTGAGAACCAAGAGATGTGATGGTATATGTTCCAAACTGAAAATCAACAGGCCCAAGACTCAGGAAAGATCAGTGTTTCAGTCTGAGTCCAAACGTGCAAAAAGACCAGTGTCCCAGCTCAAGCAGACAGGAAGGCAGAGTTCCCTCTGACTTGTAGCCTTTTTGCTCTATTCAGACTTTCAACTGATTAGATGAGGCCCACCCACATTGGGGAGAGCAATCTGCTCTACTTGATCTACCAATTTAGATGCTCCCTCATCCAGAAATATCCTCACAGACACACCTAGGGTGATGGTTGACCACATTTCTGGGAACCGCATGATTAGGTCAAGCTGACATAAAATTAGCCATCACAAGAAATTGGACATAAATAGGCAGACTCTGAATGTCACACCAGGGATCTCATAGGTTCTGCTGTGGGAAGGCTGGAGTGTCTTTAAATATAGCTACATGGAAGGTTCTGGAAAGGGACCTAGACACAGCTAGAACAATCCAGGAGAAGAACACACTCAGTGAGGAAAGGCAGGCAGTCCAGCCATGGCGTGTCTGTGGGCTTCAAAAGCTCCCGAGATTAGTGCCACTCTGCATGTGTAGAAACATTCTACCTCATCCACTCAGGGCTCTCTATGTACCTAATTTTTGTTGTGAGCCATCTATTTGGCCCCCTACTGGGGTATAAGACACTCTGACAGATGGTGGAGCCCAGGCTGGGAAAAAGTTGCATGCTTCTGCCAATAAAACTAGCCAGGAAAGCAGGGAGGTGGTCACTGGTGGGCAAATTAGGCTGGTGTCCTTGGGTTTGGTTTCAAGGCAGAGGCAGGTGGAATGAAGGCAGCAGCCTCATTTCCCCATAGTGGGAATGGGGAGGACCCCAAACTGTGACAAGTGTGAGGCAGAAATCCATTGAGTCCCACTGACAAGCAGTCTTACACAGCAGAAGCATCTAAGGGGATTTAATTAAGATCGTGTATGTCCTGATAACCAAGCATGTGACACAAATGAATGATGGAAAAGGGTCACAGACAGCTTTATGGAAGGATGAGAGTCTTCAAACTCGCTGATTCACCTGTTAGCTCTAAAGCATCTATACCCACTCCCCATAGACCACAGGAAGGCCAGAGTAGTGACTTAGCTGAACTCCAGAAGAGGCTGGAACCACTTGGAAAAACTAGACTCTATAACTGAGCTCCATGTCTAGCTGCTCCTGGGAAGAGGATTTCAGCTCCTTTGCTTTTGAAGGCCTTACTTAAAGATCTCACAGTTTACAAACCAGTAAAATGAACCCACATTCCACATTAATGTAACTTACATATAACTATGTAAGAGGAAAGGTGCAAGAAGCAAGCTGACCTACTGTAATATTCTGCACACATTCAACTAAATGCATGTTCATTTTGATGGTACAGTGTTCTTTTACTATATTTGAGCTGATCATTTCCCTGGTCTCAAATGTTTTCCAAGGTTTTTAAAAAGCTTGTATACTCAGGGTACCTAGTGAACAGATCAGCTCTGCAACTAAGTAACAGAGTGACTTCAGGCAAGTGGCACAATTGAGCCCCATCTTCCTCATCTATAACACTGGGGGAGTAATACCTGCTCCCCACTGCTACTATGAAACACCCTATAGTGAGAAAGTGCTTTGTACAGAACAGCCATGCAACAAAACTGTCTTTGGTTTAACTCTCAAGGTCTTTGGAAAGCCGGGAGGAAGTGCAAGAAGAGGAAGGGGTCACCACTAACTCTATATGTCACATGGGACAGAACTTCTGCAAGCCACTTGGTATATGACACCTCTTTAATCACTCCCTAACAATCCCAACTATGGGGCAAGAGGCCATATTATCACTGTGTTGCAAAGGGAGCATTGATGCTCATAGTAGCAGCAAGACTGAGCCAGGTTCATCACGGCTGGGAGGCAGAAGCAGTAAAAGCTCATGGAAGAAATAAGGAATGAGAGGAAGTTGAATTTTTCTCTGGCATCCTTGCACCCAAGTTGCAATAGTTAAATTTCCATCCCTGTGGTCATGAGGAGGCAAGAAGGGGGGACGTCAAAATCCCCAGAGCTGGAGTCCTTGGAGGGGAAGGGACAGAAGCACATCCCAAACTCAGCCCACCCTGTCTCTGCATCAGAGGTACAAATGGTACAGCTGACCCGAAGGTCAGTAAAAGACATGTGACTCAACCAACGGTGAATCACAGGTAGAGAGAATAAAAAGGATGAAAAAGGTATGGGAAGAAAAAGAAAAAGAACACACATACATATATATGAATTTATTATATATATATATAGATGCACACACACACACACACACACACACACACACACACACACACACAGGCAACTCAGATGAGGAAGAATTCCTCCAGGTGCTTGGTCATCTTCAGACTACCAAGCCACATGACCACCTTCTCAGATGACCAAATATAAGCCATATTAATTGAAATGACCCACACAAGTGACAGTCAAGGTCAAGGTCAAAGAAAGAGGAAAATCCACTAATAGTTTTTGTTTGTATGTTATGTATTCCATATAATTATTCCTGTCTTACAAGAATTCCAAGTCTCCAAATCTTTGCAATTCATTCAAGGACAAAAAGCTGATAAAAGGTAGAACCAGATTTTAAACACAAGTCTGTCTCATTCTGAAGTCTAAGCCCTGTTCTCGAGAGCCTGTGCCTTAGCATACCTCAAAGGTTTCCAGTTTTCTAGAAAATTATCATAAACCAGTAATGGGGCATGCTGTAAGCATTAATGCTTGATACTTTTCATCTCCTGACAGCCTGGATCCTCCCCCAAACACTAGGAATTAAGTATTCTAACTTCCAGTTAGAGGTGAGAAAATGGAGTTCCCAGGACTTGATGTAATTTGCCCAAGGTTGTACAGCGAGTAAGTGATGGTGCTGGATTAGAATGCAGGACAGTCTGACCCCATCCCTTTCATTGGTTCTGTGCTGGAGAACTGTCACCTTGAAGTGAGCCATGGCATCTGACATTCACACAACTAAGCATGCACCGAGGTCAGGGTTCTGGGTGGGTGACGAACAAGATAAAACTCCAAGAACTGGGCGCCTGGGTGGCTCAGTGGGTTAAAGCCTCTGCTTTCGGCTCAGGTCATGATCTCAGCGTCCTGGGATCGAGGCCCGCATCAGGCTCTCTGTTCAGCAGGGAGCCTGCTTCCTCCTCTCCCTCTCTGCCTGCCTCTCTGCCTACTTGTGATCTCTCTCCCTCTGTGTCAAATAAATAAATAAAATCTTTAAAAAAAAAAAACTCCAAGAACTTCTGGGGAAAGCAATGCAGGCTGGTTCCCCATTGACATGAGTGCACATCTGAACTCCCACTTCCCAGAACTCCTAAGAGGTGACGCTGTCCTCTGTGCTGATCTAGCATGTGAATTTCCATCGGCATACACTGAATAGAGGACAGGGAGATACTGACCAGAGACTTCAGTCTTAATGAGGAAGCTATAATTGTGTCCTTGGGCCAGACGGCTGCCAGCTTCCTGAGGAAGGAGATGATATCTTTCAAGTTTTAAGGATGTTTTGTTTAAAAATAAACATAGAGGAAGTCTTGGTTTTACTTACTCTCCTCCACCTTGTCCAAGGGGAAGGAAAAGGCAAAGAAATTGTCATCAGTCCAGGCATCTGCGAAATAAAGTAACACAGACATACAGCTTTCCACAGCCATGCAAGGTGAGATTCAGAACCTGATATAAGTTGGTTTAAATGTGACAACAGAAATAGACTACAGCATGCCGAATAAAGGTCATAAATAAAGCAACAACCTCACATTAATGGGCGTGGTATGAGATGTGACTCTTGATCCAAAATCTGGCAGGCAGACGCAGGCAAGAAGCATCTCTTGACTTGCTTTTGAGTGATGTCTTGGAAATGGTTCATAACAACCATGAATTTCAATTTGGCTTAGTAATTCCATCCAAAGCAGAACCTAATAAGGGAGTAGTCAGAACATCAGATTGCAGCAAACTTTAGAAGACTATGAGTGAATCTTATGGAAGCTAATCAGTAAGTGGATAATCGTGAATGTTTCAGTCACGCACAGCACTCCATCCAGCCTGAGATGAGCAGGGACTGTTGGTAAAGACAGTGCCTGAATGAGGAGCAAACCCAGTGAAGATACACGAAGAAAGGACAGGGGAATGCGATGGAGAAGGATGTACTGAAAATTATTTTCTGTGCTATTATTAGTAGGATCACTGTTTTACTCTCCCCTACACTCCTGAGCAGATGTATTCCAAAAAAGCATGTTGGTAAATGGCTGAGAAGTATGGAGGCTGCAGGGTCCCTTTTCGGTCTCAGGCTTGCTTCCTAGGTTCCCCTGGGGGGTGGGGGTCCACTATTTTCCTTCTACTCTGAAAGCTGCCGTCTCCAGTCTCTTCCCAAGGGAGCTGTTCTAAGGTCTGGGTGCAGTGGGACATAGGCTCCCCATATTCTTTCTCCAGGCTGTCTCTGAAAGCAATTCCATAGACCCTTTTTATTTTAGAAGTTTTACCACTGACCACCAAAGGGAAAACTGGAGGTGAGAAGAAAATAACAAGCTTGAGGCAAGTGCAAATATTTAATGGGTCTTACGGGCCTTCTAACCACTGTGGACCCAGGTCAGAGGAGACCAGACGATGAAGCCAGTAGGGGGCAGTGCAGTGCTAGGAATTCCATTTCTGGGGCCAGTTGGCCAGGGGTTTAAATCCCAGCTCTGGCACGTGTTAGTAGGGGGGCTTCAGAAGTCACTTAAAACTTCTGAACCCCATTTTCTACTTTGTAAAGTGAAGACAATAGAATTTACCGAAGATGAGTTGGGATTTAAGATTATAATCTATTAACACAGAGATGAGAGGTAGAAATGATATAGCTATAAACACAATACAGATACAGTTGTACACATAGATTGTGGTAGGTGTTCATATGGTAGCTGTGACCCCTTTTGTCTCTTGAAGAGGCACTGCATAACCACTGGGAGTGAAATTCAACAAACTTTTCCCTTTCTCTCTACCTCCGCTGAAAGTGAGCAACTAACACGTTTCATCCTGATGGTTCCCCTTCACGTCTTTTTTTTTTTTTTTTTAAGATTTTACTTATTTATTTGACACAGAGAGATCACAAGTAGGCGGAGAGGCAGGCAGAGAGAGAGGAGGAAGCAGGCTCCCCGCTGAGCAGGGAGCCCGGTGCGGGGACTCAATCCCAGGACCCTGAGATCATGACCTGAGCAGAAGGCAGAGGCTTTAACCCACTAAAGCCACCCAGGCGCCCCTTCCCTTCACGTCTCAAAATGTAACTCTACCCACTCCAACCGTGAGAAAAACATCAGACAACCCCATGTTGAGGGACATTGTAAAACACCTGACCAGTACTCCTCAAAATTATCAACATCATCAAAAACAAGGAAAAATCTGGGAAATTGGCACAGACCAGAGAAGCCTAAGGAAACATACAACTAACTGTAATGTGGTGTCTTTGATGAGATCCTGGAACAGAAAAAGGACATTAGGTAAAAATTAGTCAAGTCCAAATAAAGTATGGAGTTTAGTTGATAGAAATGTACCAAGAGGGTCATTTACTTTGACAATTGTACAGTGACAATGGAGATGTGAACAGTGGAAGGAATTGGGTGAGGGATATTTGAGAACTATGTACCATCTTTGCAATTTTTGGTACCTCTAAAACTATTGTAAAATAGAAATTTTATTTAAGTTTTAAAAGTTACCCTATTTTGCCCATCCCTCCACCTCTCCCCTCTGGCAACCATCACTTTGTGGGATCCTCTAGATATTGTGGGTAATTTGAATCATGGTAGTAATAATTAACAATCACTGAGCATTACCATGCCCCCGGAACTGGAATAAACTTATTACCTGGCATTATTTCATTTAATCATCCCAACTGCTCCATGAGGTAGGCACTAATATCCCAATAATGTAGCTCACTGGTAGGGATTCACTTTATATTCACATTATATTTTCTTATAATGTGACAGCAATTTGGAAATCTAAAAATATTCGATCCTGGAAAAAAATATATATAAGTGGAGAGGCTTTTTAGAGCTATGGTAGACTGAGCTGGTTTACCTCTTCCTCTAACTCCCCAGTCCAGAAATGCTAGATGGAATATAGCAATAAAAATAATTTAATATATACTCAGCTTGAGGGTGGAGAGGAGAATAAGAAATTCCTAGAGTCTGGGGCGCCTGGGTGGCTCAGCGGGTTAAGCCTCTGCCTTCGGCTCAGGTCATGACCTCAGGGTCCTGGGATAGAGCCCCACATCGGGCTCTCTGCTCAGCAGAGAGCCTGCTTTCCCCCTTTCTCTCTGCCTGCCTCTCTGCCTACTTGTGATCTCTCTCTCTCTCTCTCTGTGTCAAATAAATAAATAAAATCTTTAAAAAAAATTCCTAGAGCCTGGAAGCAAAGAGAAAGCTCAAAATCAAAGAATTAAGAGTTTGAGTTTATGTCACAGTATTCCAGAAGCATCCAGCTCAGAAATAGGACTAAGGGTAGAGCCTGACAATAAACACTTAACACTTAGATAAATAGGGTTTAGAAAATGAAAACTATAAGCACAAGAAAACAGAGGGAGATTATCTTCTGCCTAAGAATCTGAGTAAAGAAATAAGAAATCTCCTGTGAAAAGTCAAAAGTCTAAGTTCACTCCGTAGTCGCCTGTGGGTCAGAATTTACATTACTCAGGTAGTATGAGAATCCCAGAGCAAGAAATTAATGTGAAATCTGATCTAGAAACAGAAAACCTCTGAGTCGTAGAAGAAACCCGCGTCTATTCTATAATGTCTTCCCATCAAAATATTAAACAAAACACAACACGACCAAACCTAGCAATCTATTTTACCACATTAACAAATTCAAGGGAAAAACAATTGGATAACAATAGATGGCTTTCAAAAATTACTACATTCAGCACCAATGTATGAAAAGAAGAAGTCTTAGCAAGCTAGGGTTTGAGGAGGGGTCTCTTTAAACTCAGAAAGGGCATACACAAACTCCTATAGCAAGCCTCAAACTGGATGGTCAACGTTAGAAAGTCATTTGCAAAGTCTACAATAAGGCATTATCCTGGGGGTCTTAGCTAACACAAAGAGAACAGAAAAATAAGTAAAGATACAAGAAATGGAGAAGAAAAAGCAAAAGATACTAATTCTAAGAAACCATTTTCTACATAGAAAAGTAAAGATGACCTACAGGCATAGTATTCGAACTAACTAGAGTTCAGCATTAATAGTTATAGGGTCAACATTTAAAAAATGGAACTTCCACGTCTAGCATCATAAGAAACTGCCAAGGCATTTTCCAGCATGACTGGACCTTTTGACATCAGCAATGCAGCCGTGATCCAGTTTCATGCTCAACAGCCTTTGATAGTGTCACTCTTTTATTTTAGTCATTCTGATAGGTGTATAGTGAGAGCTCATTGCGCTTTTAATTTGCATTTCCCTGATGGCCAGTGGTGCTAAGCATCTTTTCATGGGCTTATTTCCCATCTCTATATTTTCTTTGGTGAAATGTCTGTTCAGATCTTTTGCCCATTTTTTAATTAAAATATTTAGTGTTGAGTTTTGAGAGTTCCTCATATATTCCAGATAATAGCCCTTTGTCAGATACACAGTCTGTGATTATTTTCTCCTGCTCTGTAACCTGTCTTTTCATCCACTTAACAGGTCCCTCACGGAGCAGAATTTTTTATTTCGATCATGTCTGATATACCAATTTTATTTCCTTTTATGGATCACGCTTTGGGTACCAAGTACAAAAATTCTTTCCCAAGCCTACACTCTGAAGATTTTCTCCTATGTTTACTTCTCAAAGATTTTAGGTTTACATTTTACCTCGAAGTCTATGATCCATCTTGAATTAGCTTTTGTATGAGGTGTGAGGGTTAAGGTCTGCATTCATTTCCTCCCCGCCCAGAACCCCCACCCTGGCTATCTAATTGCTCCAGCACCATTTATTGAAAAGACTATCACCCTTCCACTGACTTGGAAAGACAATTGAGCCAAAATAGCTAAGGCAATTTTGAAAAGGAAGAATAAAGTGGGAGGATTCACTTTACCCTATTTTGAGATGTATTATAGAGCTATAGTAATCACGGTTGTGTGGTCCTGGTAGAGATGCATAGATCAATGGAAGAGAACAGAAAAATAAGTAAAGATACAAGAAATGGAAAAGAAAAAGCAGAAGATACTAATTCAAAGATTAGAGAACCCAGAACTAGCCCCATACAAGTATGGCCAGATGATTTTTGACAAAGGCGCCAAAGCAATTCAATGACAACAAAACAAAATAAGTCTTGTCCTAAACTTCACACCTTATACAAAGATTAACTCAAAATGGATCACAGTCGTAAACATAAAACTTAAAAAAACCATTAAACTCTGAGAAGAAAACAAGGGAGAAAATCTTCAGGACCCAGGGCTCCGTTAAGAGTTCTTAAATATGACATCAAAAGCACAGTCTATAAAAGGAAAACCTGATAAGTTCAACCTCATCCAAATTAAAAACCTTCACCATGAGACAGATTTGTTAGGAGGATGAAAAGATAAGCTTCAGTGTGGGAGAAAATATTTGCAAGCCACATCTCTGACAAAGGACTAGTGTCTAGAATATTTTTTTAAATTTTTTATTTGCATTCAATTTATTTATTTTTATTGTGTTAGATATTAGTCACCATAAAATACATCATTAGTTTTTGATGCAGTGTCTAGAACATTTTTTAAAAACCTGAAAACTTCAGTAAAAAACAATGCAATTAGAAAACTGAACGTATTTTTTTTAAAAAGCTACTCTAATAAATGGGGGGAAAAAAGAAAATAAACAAAAGACATGAACAAACATTTCACCATAGAAGGTAGGTATATGAATGGCAAATAAGCCCATGAAAAGATGTTCCACATTGCTAGCCACTAGGGAAATGCATATTAAAACTATGATGAGATATCTCTAACACCTGTTCAAACAGCTAAAATGAAAAAGAGTGGTAGTGCCAAGTGCTGGTGATTTGTGGACGAATGGGATCTCTCATACATTGCTAGTGGGAATGTAGAACGGTCTTGCTGCTTTGGAGAGGAGTTTGACAGTTTCTTGTAAAAACTAAACATATACTTACCAAATGATCCAGCAATTACAATCATGGGAAACTTACCTCAGAATAAATAAAAGTGTACACAGATATTCGTAGCAGTTTTATTTACAATAGGTAAAAATTGGAAACAATCAAAATATCGCTCAATAGCAAAACAGTCAAACAAACCATAGTATATCCATATCGGGAAATATACTGAGAAATAAAACAAACTATTGATATACACAACTTGGATGGATCTTAAGGGCATTAAGCTTAATGAAAAAAGCCAACCTCAAAAGGTCACACACTGTGTAATTCCGTTTATACTGTATTCTTAAAATGACAAAATTATAGATAAGGGAAAAAACAGACGAGTGGTTTCCAAGAGCTAGGAATCACAGGGGGAATAGAGTAAGAGTCACTATGAAGGGGTAGCATGAGGGAGATCTTTGTAGTAATGGCATCGTGTCATGTCTTGATTGCAGCGGTAATTACACAAATACACATATGTGATAAAATGGCATAGAATTATAGACACTCATTATACCAATGTCAATTTCTTGGTTTTGCTATTAATAGATAGATGGATATAGTTATGAAACTGGGTGAGGGGTATGGGGAGCTTATTATCTCTGCAGCTTCCTGTTAATTTATAATTATTTCAAAATGAGAAGTTAAAAAAGTCTATCAAGCAACCAATATCATTTTTCCTTGTATGTGAAATCCCTCAATAAATGTAATATTATTATAACAGAAACATTATTATAATCAAATATCTAGTCAGCAATGCAAAAGGAAAAGTTACTTTTCTACTTGGTTAGGAAATAGTGGGGTAAACTAGAAGCAGAATGGTAAATCAGACTTCTCAGCCACAAGAGTCACAGATACTGAACGCAGCATGGTTTCCTTGGTCTTTAAACTGTTAAAGCCTGACAGACCAGAGTGTGCATCAAGGCTCCACCACTTACTGGGTATGTCTTTGGGCAATTCCTATAAATGTCACTAATGGTAATGGCATGAATGCCTTGCTCATTTCTGAACCCCACCACCCAGCACAGCATCTGGCACCAAATGGAGTCTCAATAAATAATCATGGAATTGAGTGTCTTGAGCACTCTGAATCTCCGTTCCCTCTATGGCAAAATTACTGGGTTTTATTCCCTCTGTTTTCTGTTTGCCACCTGTTGCCTCCAAGAAATTGACATTTTCAAAAGCCACATTTACATATGAGATTGACAAGATTAACTCATTTATTGGTCTATTGTGTAAAGGAAGAGAATCACAATGCTAAAAAAAAATGGCAATGACAGATTTTTAACCACAGCTGCCTTGAAGTGTGCAAATGGGGTTTCTGACCCACAATCAGTTGGGGTAAATTGGAAGGGGAGGTGAACCATGAGAGACTGTGGACTCTGAGAAACAAACTGAGGGTTATGGAGGGGAGAGGGGAGGGGGGATGGGTGAGCCTGGTGGTGGGTATTAAGGAGGGCACGTATTGCATGAAGCACTGGGTGTGGTGCATAAACAATGAATCTTGGATCACTGAAAAAATAAAATAAAATAAATTTTTTTAATTAAAAAAAAAAAGGTCAAGCACTTTGACTTGTGCTAGAGGTGACTGACCATCCACTCCCTCTTGGGAAAGCTTTCCTGGAATGACTGCTAATTTGGGCAACTAGTCAACCCTAGCAAAGCAGCCATCAGACCTTGGATTTTTTCCCCCTTTCAGTTCATTCTTTCCTCTCCTTATTTTTTTTTCTTTTCTCCATTCTTCTATTTCCTTATCTTTCACTTGGTAAGTATAATTAATTATTTGTATAAGTTAGAACCACAAAACTAGAACAATAGCTGGATCTTCAGTCTCATTAAACTTATAAGAACTGATAGCAAGACAGTTTTACAAACTCACGACTCAGATGAATAGCAGAGTTGGAAATTCAACTTGGGTCTCTAGCAACCAATCCATAACTCATTTACTCTGAATCATCTTGAAGAATCTCAGATCCAAAATACTTCTCTGGAAACTGGTCAGTTTCATTCCTTATAAAGTTAGAAAGATGTCAAGCTAGGCTCATAGCAACCTTTCTTTAGAGGTGAGAGAAGGTAAGAGCTATCTACGCAATGTGGGGCACACATTACACCAGCAGTGCCCTGTGTTCAGGGCACACATTCTAAATTCAACAGGATAGATCTAAAGAGAGTTGGAGGAAGATGACCTTGTCTACCCTATAAAATAAATCACTTTAAAATAAAAATATATAATGAGGAAAATTATTTTAAAAATTGACAATATGCACTATAGATAAGAATGTGGGGAAATGGATACTCTCAACTAATAATAGATGGATAAATTAATACAGCCTTTTGGGGGCACTATTTAGTAAAACTAAAACTATATATAATTATAAATTTGGCAAAGTATCTATAGGATACATATGCTGGAAAAAAAAAAGCAGATGGAAGAAATCAAAGGAAGCCCAAATAACTGGAAAGATATATTGTGCTCATGGATCTGAAGATTCTACATAATGAAGATGTCAGTTCTCTTCAAACTGATCTATAAATTTAACACCACTCCAATCAAAATCCCAGCAGGACTTTTTATAGATAGATAAGCTTATCCAAAAATTCATAGGGAAAAGCAGTGGAATTAGAACAGTTAAAATAATTTTTAAAAGAAGAAAGTTAAGGAATCACCCTACCCAATTTTAAGAGTACCTATAAAGCTTCAGTAATTAAGGCTGTGGTATTGGTGGAGGAATAGACACATAAATAAATGAAATAGAATAGGCTTGAGAAATAGACTCATGCAGATATAAAAAACTTATTTTCAACAAATGTACAAAACAATTCAATGATACTCTAACTGAATATCCATACATAAAAAAGAATTTTGATCCATACCTCACACCATATATAAAAATTAATTCAGAATCAATCGCAGACCTAAATATTAAAAACAAAAGTGTAGGGGTACCTGGGTCTCTCAGTCAGTTAAGTGACCAACTCTTGATTTTGGGTTAGGTCATGATGTCAGGATTGTGGGATCAAGCCCCACATCAAGCTCCATGCTTGTCATGAAGTCTGCTTGAGAGTCTCCTTCTCTGTCTCTTTCTCTCTCTCTCTCTCTCTCTCTCTCTCTCCCTCTGCCCCTCCACCAGAAAAAAAATCACAGAAGAAAAATATTTGTCAGCTGGGTTAGGCAAAGATTCTTAGATATTATACCATAATTATGATCCATGAAAGAAAAAATAAGGATAAATTGAACTACATCAAAATTTTAAAATTTTACTTTGCAGAAGACATTGCTAGAAGATTGAGAAACAAGCTGGAGACTAGGATAAAATATTTTCAAATCCAACAAATAATTTTTATGCAGAATACATAAAGAACTCTCAAAACTCAACAGTACAAAAACAAACAACCCAATTTAAAAATGAACAAAGGACTAAAACAGATAATTCACCAAGATGTTCAACATCATTAGCCACAAGGAAAATGCAAAACCACAATGAGATATCATCACACATCTATTATAACAGCTAAAAATAAAAAAATGCTGACAATACCAAGCACTGGTGACAACGCAGAGATACTAGACATCTTATCCATTACTGATTAAAATGCAAAATGGTACAGCCATTCTGGAATATTGTTTGGAAATTTCTTATAAACTTAAAGGTATATTAACATATGGTCCTATAATCCCACTCCTGGGTACATACCCTGGAGAAATGAAAACTTATACAAAAACTGTACACAAATATTTATAGATTCTCTTTTCATAATCACCCAAAACTAGAAACAATCCAGATGTCATTCAATGGGTGAATGAATAAACACAATATGGTTCATTTATACAATAGAACACTACTCAGGCATAAAACAGAATGAACTACTGATATGCACAACAACTTAGATGAATCTCAAAAGCATTATGCTAAATAACAAAAGTCAGCCTCAAAAGATTACATACTGTATTATTTCATTTCATATATGTCATTCTTGAAAAGCCAAAGTATATCTGTAGAGAAAAGATCTGTGCTCAACAAATTTTACAGAGGTAGAGGAGGGTGTGAATATAAAGAGATAGCAGAACGGAGAGTTTGGAGTTGGTAGAACTGTTTTGTAATCTGATTATAGTGGTGGTTACACAAATCTATACATGTGTTAAAGCTATAGAAATTTTGCTTTTTAAATATTAAAAATAACTTTTAAAAATGCACACCACTCATGGACCTGGGCAATGATCATGAAAGGATGACAAAAAACTTTATAAAAGATTCTTAGGCTGTCACTTAAGCCAGGGGTGAGGGAATTGCAAGTCAAAGGAATTTTTAAAAAGGTGAATTTTAGACTTTTCCACAGAACATTCAATATGTGAAGAAATAGGACAATATCTACAAAATCTCGAGGAAAAAAATATGGCCCAAGAATAAAATTCCATTACTAAATCACCATCCAAGTATAAAAGCAAAAGACAAAAATATTCTTTAAAAGCCTCTCTTTCTCTTTATAATTCTACAATTGTAATATGTCTTAGCATAATCTAATTATTTTAGTTTAATGTTCAGCATTTATGTTTTTTTAAACTGAGAATCCATGTCTCATAAGTTCAGTCATTGATTCATCAAATGTTGCTTCTTTTATTCTACATTCTTTCCTATTAGAGTTACTTTGAACCTTCTCACTCTGTCTTTATTTTACTCCATTTCTATTTAATATATTTTATCTATTTTCTTTGTATGCAGCATTCTGGGTAATTTCCTCACAATAAACTCCAGTTCACCAATTCTCTCTTCAGTTAAGTCTAATCTGCTGATTGATTCAACAACTGTTTTTTTGGGTTTGTTCCTTTAATCTATCATACTTCTTTTCATTTTTAGGAGTTCTGCTATTTTCTTTTTCAAATCTCCTAGGACTTATAAATTTTTTTTTCATTTTCCTACTCTTTCTTTTATAGCTTTAGTCATTTTAAATATATTTATTTTATAATTACCATCCAAAAAAAACCCCAATTATATAAAGTGTGGGATGACCTAATTGTATTGCTTATTGTGTCTACTGACTTGCTCTGACTTGGTGTGTTATTTCTTTGTGTTATGTAACTTTTTGCTGTAGACCCATCTTTAGTGGAACTTTATCTGTGGTAATTCTATGCTGTCTGGGTGATGATGTTTCCTGCCACAAGATTTGCTCATGTATGGCCAAACTGTCACTCTCCAAAACTTCTTACATAATTTAATTTTCAGTTCGGCAGGTCCTAGAGGACATGGGTAATAAAATGTTAATTCTATGCCTACACCAGAGTGGTCTCCAATTACAACTTCTTAAGGGAGATTTTCCACACTGAGAGCAGAAGCCAGACAGATAGTTTTCCTTATTATCTCCTTAGGCTGGTGGGCATATTTTTCTAATACACATTTTCACTGGGGATCTAACTATTTGAGTGTCCTGGCTTTAGTGGCTGTCTCATTTGCAATTAACCCTCTCAGGGTGCCAAAGGCACATATTTTATCTCCACACAGCTGTTAAAACCCAATCCTTTTAGCAATGGGAACTAAAAAAGAGAAGGAAGACTGCTTCATACTCTGGTTTTCAGTTCCCTCTTCTTTTTAACCCCAGAGACATCCTTTTAAGCTCAGCAATGTCTTAAAAAGGATGTCTGACATATTTAATCCAATATTTTAAATGACTTGCAATTCAAAGATTTTCAGATTTTCTAATGTATTAAATTGCTGGAATTGTAAGTTCTCAGGAAAACAATATCAAATATAAAATTATCCAATATAAAAATAAAATACTAGCTCTTCTTTATTAAAAAAACACAAAAAACTACATAGTCTTATCTGTGTGTGTAGGTATGTACATATGTCTAAAAACTGATATGCCAGACTCTTAGTAATTATTTTTCAGGACAATAATGGGAAATCAGGGAGTAGGAGGACCAGATATAAGCAGACAAACTTTTATTCTTCAAATGTAAGTGTGGTTTAAATGTTTTAAGAATGTTTCTATGTAATGTAAATACATTTAAAAAGTTTTCACCATGAATTTAGTCAAAGATAGGTGACATATATACCACCCACGGGACACCTTTGGAAAGGAAAAAGGAATATTCCTTCAACCCTTTACTAGGTGACAAAGACTTTTGCATTTCTATGAGCCAGTTATGTTTTAACCATAATAAAGGGAAAAAGCATTTATTTACTAGTGTTCTTTTTAGGGCATACACTTTCTTCATTTAGAAGAATATCTTAATATGTATTTGGGGTAGAAGATGACTCTCACCCCACCAACCCTCACACAAGCCTTTAAACAGGAGGTGACACTGCTCTACATAATAGCAAAAGAGCAATTTGGAGCTCCTGAGAGAACCCAGGAGAAGTCTTCATGTGTAAAGTAGGTATCCAGAAGACCACATAAAGTGGCTTGAGGATCTAGAATAACACAACCATTTTTAAACCTTAATGTAAATCAGAATCACCTGGACTGCTCATGAAACATCCAAAATGTGAGGCAAAACCAGAATTACAGAAACCAGATGAGCGGTGGCAGACCCTGGGGACAAGAGACAGGGTGACCACCAACTGTGGTTCTGGGGAGAGATTGAACTGTTCTTGATCTCAATCATGGTGGTGCTCATGTCATGGCATGAGTGTATTAAAACTCACAGAAAAGCATACTAAATGAGTTGAATTTTGCAGTATGCAACTTGTTCTGTAATAAAAATAGGCATAAAATACTTACACAGAGAGAGACACACACACATTATGGGCTGCACCCAGAGACGTTCTGAGCTGGACCTTGAGAATGTGCATCGCTAAGAAGCTCCCAGTGACACTGTTGCTGCTGATCTGGCCCTATTTTGAGAACCATGGATCTGTCCCAGGGTAGCTAAGTGTTATTGTTGGTGGTGGTGTTACATTTTTTGCATGTGCTGTTCCCTCTGCCTGAAATGCTGTTCCCCCAGATATCCATAAGACTCACTCCCTCACTTCCTTCAGGTCCCTAATCAAAATCCATCTTCTCAGTGAGGAGTCTGCTTGAGAGTCTCCCTCTCACTCTGCCCCTCTCCCACTCGTGTTCTCTCTCTCAAATAAGTAAGTAAATCTTTTTAAAAATTTTAAAATTTTAAAAAATAAATGGGCTAACGTGCATGACATTCTAGAGGGATTGGCACATAGCTAGTACTCTGCAGTTGGTAATGACTTCTCTTAACCTCCCTCTGGCATTTGGGGCTGGAACTGATTCAAAGGGCCAGTTTGAGCTAACTGGACCTCCTAGGGGCTGTTGCTCAGCCTGAGGGCAGGGTTTAGTCAAAGATGGGTTCAAAACAGAGAACACATTCCTCCCTCTCCATGAATATCCGTAGAAGAGTCTCCTTTCTCTTTAGTACTATTGAGTGAGCCATTTGCCTTCTGTGAGCCTTCTCTCCGTTTCTTCACCTGTCCAATGGGGTTCATTGCTGCGGCCAAGACAGAGTCTTGCAGACTCAACAAAAGAGGGAAAGCAGCCAGTACTCAGTAAATCATCACTGATGGCCCCAAAGTTTGCTCAGTCCAGCCGCCTCCTCAGAGGTCCCGAGATCATCAGGGAGGCCGTGAAATCTGCATGCAAATAAGGAGGGCAGAGCCTGCCGTCACCAGATCAGAGGCCTTCCCAGTTGCCTCCTGTGCCGAGCACTAGTGTCTGGAGGATGCTCCTGGCCCCAGAAAGACACGTGCTGCCCCTCCCCACTCCATGCCCATTACAGGACCGTGTGGAGTTCATCAGAATCAGAGCTTTCCCCTTTGAATTGTATCACCAGAGCTCTGCGGCCTTCTGGAAGTGCTGAAACCAGAATGCTGGGTTACTTTTCATGGTCTGTTGGTCTTCGATATGTAGGTACATAGAGTCACTATTGTCCTTCACAGCCGAGACATGGCTGCTGACAATGTTCTTTCCCACACAGGTGAATTAAAATATTGGGGATAATGATGCACCCCAGCAACAGACCTGAGAGACCCCTTCGGCTTGCAGACTCAGAACAAAACAGGCTTGCAGACACAAAACAGAGCAGACCTGCAGTGAGGGGTGGGGGGCTGGTGTGTGCCTCCTACTCTCAGCCCCCTTGAAGAGCAGTTTCCTTTCTAAAACCTCTCTTACTTCCTTAGGCCACAGGAGGGTTGGTAGTTGCTGGTAGTTTCTTTTTCCACCCACAGAAGGAGAAGTAAAATCAAATGGCAAGTTACAGGTGTATCTGGACCCTTTATATTTGGGCTTGTCTCTTCCCCCAACTGCTGTGCTCAACAGTGCGTACTATTCATGCAGAGAGAGTAGTGGAGAGGGGGTGGATTCTGACTTGAATAATTTTGCATCCCCTTCCTCCTGCCCTGCAAGGTGCTGCCCTCTCTGCCTGGCACACCCCCATTCCCACTACTTTTTTGCATAACTCTCTATTGCTTGCCTTTCAAGTCAAAGCTCAAGGGTGCCTTCTCCAGTTCCCTCCCATCCCCTTAGTCCAGCCTGGGTCTCTTTTCTTTGCACTAAACTGTGGTCTACAGGCCAAATCAGGCCTGCCATCTGTTTCTATAAATAAAGGTTTACTGGAATGCAGCCTCACCCATTCATTTCTCTATTGTCTAGCTGCTTTCATGCTATAACAGCAGAATCAAGTGGTTGCCACAGAGACCATATGTCTGGCAAAGCCTAAAGTCTGGCCCTCTGTAAGAAAAGTTTACCCATCCCTGTTCTAAAGCCCTGCACCATAACACGTGCCGCATTATATCAAATCACTCCCTTTATACATTCATCTCTGCACCAGGCTGTAAAATTCTAAAGCGGATGATCTCACCAGAGCAGCCTGGTTAACTGTCTGAGTAAAGTCACACTGAGTTGAGTTGATATACTGACTGAGTAACTTACCAGCTCTGTGAGCCTGAGCCAGTTGCTTACCCTCTTATTCCCATTTTCCCACCAATAATATAGAGATAACAACAGTACCCACCTCAAAAGCTTGTTAAGAGTATTAATTGAGTTCAATGTAAATTTCATGTCTAACACATAGAATGTACTATATAAGTACTGACTATTATTACTGTCATCATCATGATTATTTTCAACCCCAGGCACTAGAAATAGGCCACAGGAGGGTTAGTAGTTGCTTGTAGTTTGTTTTTCCACCCACAGAAGGAGAAGTAAAATCAAATGGTAAATTATAGGTGTATCTGGACCCCTTTATATTTGGGCTCATCTCTTCCCCCAGATGCTGTTCTCAACAGTGCCTACTGTTCATGCAGAGAGAGTAGTGGAGAGGGGGTGGGTTCTGACTTGAATAATTTTGCATCCCCTTCCTCCTGCCCTGCAAGGTGCTTCCCTCTTTGCCTGGCTCAGTGGATATGTTTGAATTGCTCTGTCTTGGTTTATGTCTAAAAAGCTGGCAAATCAGAAAACCACCTAAGATTGGCACCTCTAGCTTTTAACCCAAAGAACGTATTATCATTGGCTACTGCTTAATTCATTAGTGCTCTCTTTACTCCTCCATTTCTCTCCTTCTCATTGCTGGTCAACATCAAATCCTGTCCATACTAACTCTATCAAATATACCAAATCATGTTATACCTCTCCATACCCACTACTCTGAGTCTGAGTCATCATCGTCTTTGGGCTACCTCAGTAGCCTCTGTATCAGTTAGCTTTTGCTATGTAACAAACCAGCCAAAACTTTGTGGCTTCAAACAAAAGTAATTATTTAGCTCATAATTCTGTGGGTCAGCAGTCTGAGCTGGGCTCAGGAGGGTGGGGCTCTTCTGGTCTCTGCTGGTCTCACTCATGTGTGTAGAGTAAGCTGCTGGACTTGGCTGGGACCTGAATGGTCAAGGATGTCCTCAGCCGGGCAGGTCAACCCAGGCTCATCACATGGCAGTTGGATCAGGTTCTAAGAAGAAATGCATGGTTTCTTGAGCTCTAGGACTGAGCATACTGCCACGTCCACCCTCTTCTATGAACAGGGAAGTCACAAGCCCCACACAGATTCAAGCAGTAGAGAAACAGACTCCACTCTTGGATGGGATGAACTAGAAAGTCAGACCACAAGAGGCATGGAGACTGGAGGGAGGACAGAACAAGTGCAGCCATTTGTATGTACCATTAGCCACAGCCTCCTCACTAGTCTCCCCATTGTCCCTTCACTGTGACTCCCATTCAGGTTCTGCACAGGAGCCAGAGTGACCTTTCTAAAATGTAGATCAGATTGGTCACACCCCTTCCTAAAATCCTAGGTAGCTCCCACTGCTCTCAGAATAAGACCCAGATTCCCTGCCTTGGCCTGCAAGGTGCACTGCCCTCCTCTCTCCAACACTCACACTTGTTCCCTCTACTCAGCCCGAATGAGGTCCCTCTGCTCCGCCAGCAGACCCACCTTGCACAACAATATGGGCTGAGGCTTATCTTTCTGACTGCCTGGAGAGCCCATCCTTCAGACCCGTGTGATGGGCTCCTTCTTGTCCCTAGACTTTCAATTTAAATAGTTCATCCTGAGAGATGACCACCCAATTTAAAGGAGCCTCATCATCTTACTTTACTCTCTTCCTAGCACAATTTTATTCTCTGAAGTATCCCAGTATATTTGTCCATTCTTCTTCTCTGTCCACTTGAAATGAAAGCTCCATGAGAATGGGGATCTCCTTTATCTTGGTCATAGGCTCAAGTCTAAAATGGTTCCCAATTCATAGTAAATGCTCAATAAAGAATCGCAGAGAAGATGACTTCCCTGAGTCACGCCATATGTCAGTCCCTAAATTAGGTGCCTTATTCTCATCAGCTCGTGCAATCCAAACAGCAACTTTGTGAGTGTTGGAAAAATCAAAACTCAGAGAGGTTGATGTTCATTTTAAACTCCAAGTCATTCTTAGCAATGGCTCTCAATTCTTCTCTGCTGCTTTACACTTACTTCTAATGGTGCATTTTTCTGTGTGGTATGTCCTTTTTTGGTTTCATTCCATTTTTGTATTTTAGTGCACAGAATTGATGGAACCCAACACTTGGTGCATGATGCTTTTTCTTCAGAGTGAACATCTTCTTTTTGACTTTGGAAAGTTAGCCATTTAAAATACAAATGGGTACCTCTGGTTCTTTTCTTTTTCTTGATAAGTATTTATTTGCTTACTTTTTTTAACTTCATTTTTTCAGTGATCCAAGATTCATTGTTTATGATACCTCTGGTTCTTAAAGTGGTTAGTTCGCTGGAGATCTTCTAATCACTCTTCCTCACCCTACGGATGGAAAAGCAGAGAGCAAGAGATGGGTGGTGACGTGCCCAAAGCTACCCAGCAACTCCAGCCACTTACTGGCAGATAACACTGGAAGCCAGGTCTTTCATGCCATACACAGCCCTTCCATTCTCTGATGTTCCTTTCATTTTCCAAAGCAAGTGGAGGTGATCAGAGGACTAAAGACAAGCACTGAGGTACTTGAAGTATTTTTCCTTTATCCCTCCCTGAAAACGATCCATTTCCTTGAAATTCCCTCGAATGCCAAAGAGTGGGCACTTCTATGTAACTCGAATCCTTTAAAGCACTTTAAAGCTAATGGGTCCAAGTTAGCTTTCCATGCAATAGAGAGAACCACCAGTGTTAGAGGCACTCTGTATATTGGGTCCTAAATCATATCATCACTTGTTGTTACTGCCCGACATCCATGGTGCCACAGTGTTGGATCACCCCCCTATCTTTGTACCACCACCACCCCTCTCATTTTAAACACCAACATTGTGAACCTGGGCTCAATGCTCACTCCCTACCGCTACCCCCCAACACTTTGCCCCCCTTCCTCACTCACTCCCCAAAAGCAGGTACAACATCTCCTTCCTGCTTCTGTTTACAGGCTTTCTTTGGTTTTCCTCTTTGAGAATAGAGGTAAAATGTCTTAGCGCGGTGCTGAAAGCCAGGTGAGCTGGTCTTCCTCCACATCAAAGCCATGTTTCCCACCACTGACCTCACTCTCTGCTCTGCGGCTGCAGGAGCCCTTCTGTAGTCTTCACCATATGT
The DNA here is from genome assembly GCA_002007465.1 of Ailurus styani. NCBI lineage: Eukaryota > Metazoa > Chordata > Mammalia > Carnivora > Ailuridae > Ailurus > Ailurus styani. The sequence continues at coordinate 1,879,739 of LNAC01000075.1, forward strand.
GCTGCTCTTTCTGACTCGGCCCTCCATCCTTGCTGTCCTTTCTGCTGTCATCTTGCCCTCCCAGCCTTCTCCTGACTCCCCATCACTGAGAAATTTCTATTCAACCTTCTGCCCCCTGCTTAGTGTCACCTTCTCAGGGACATCTTCCTCGAATCCCCACCTGGATCAGTATATCTGTTCATTCCATGTAGAGTGCTTACTATAACTATGTGTTTATGTTTATGATTATTTGCTTAATGTCTGTCTCCTTCATTAAGTCGTAAGTATTTTGAGGGCAGCAACCATGGATCTTTTGCTGATCAGTGTGTTTCCAGGGCTTAACCCTCTGCCTGGCACACAGAAGGACTTTAATATTTCTGGAAGGAAGGAAGGAATAGAGGAAGGGAGGAAGGAAAATGGAAAGGAGAGAAGGAGCAAAGAGGGCTCCCTTTGTGACTTTCCAAACACTGTCACCTGTTGGCTTGACAGGAGCAACAGCAAAGAGGGCTCCCTTTGTGACTTTCCAAACACTGTCACCTGTTGGCTTGACAGGAGCAACAGATTCATAGGCTGATTAGAATAAGGAGAATGGACAGGTCCCAGGAGGAAGACAGTAATGCCTAGTGGTAACAGTAAGAGTCTAGTGTCACGTGTTCTCCATGTTTTCATTAAGCCTTGGCTTCAACATCCATAAAAAGAAGACCACCACCACCACCACCATCGTCATCCTCCCACAAGGGATCATTTTTCTAAATATACAGAGAGCAGTATGGAGACCTTTCCTAAAAGTATTATAAAATCCTCCTCAGATCTAAGGACAAACAGCATCCAAGCCTTATAACACCTTGGGATGCTAATCCTGTGCTTACTAAGGGTTCCGGTCTCCTTGCCTCCTTCTCTCCCTTCTTCTACCCCTTCTCCCCATTCCGTCTCCTGTCTCTCAGGTACTTGCTTAGCAACCAAATCTGTCCAACAAATGGGTGTACCTTAATAATCATTCCACATGTCTCATCTTACTCAGTTCTCTCTCTCCTTCCCAACTGCCCACGCCATTGCCAATTAGGCACTTCCTTTCCCGAAGGCTCTCTACTCCCCAGGAGTGGGACAGAAATATCACTCCCGTTTCAAAATCTAGAACACCATTTTGCCACCTCCACCAGAGACACATACCAAAATTCCTCTTCAATTTCCCTTCTCCCCTTCCCACGTCCTTGCCCCATTTTACCTCCACATCCTCCATTCCTTTCTGCTGTTTCGAACTTTGGAATTCCAAAGGAACATGGAAAAGGCAGACAAGCCATCTATCCATGTTACTTCCCCTCAGTGACCTCTGGTTTGCTCATCTGCAACACAAACTGTCAGAAAATAGAACTGGCTCCTCACATGGTAGTCACAAGGATGAAATGAGATAAGACATGTAAAGTGTCAAGTATGTTTGACACATAGTAGATGCTCAGTAAGAGTTGGTTCCCATTGCTTTTACAGTTGGAAATTTTCTAAAGTACAAGTCAGTAATTACGCCTGACAAATGAACAGCATATCTAAAGTTGGGGCTCTTAGCAGAACCTGTGAAATCCCCACCTGTGGCTTCTGGGTAGCAACCAGGATACAGCATCCAGCCTGTGTCAGTACTGGGCCATTCTCCCTACTTTCTTTCCTCCCACCCACGCTCCGAAAGATCCTTGGATGAGATTACAGTCTTCCCAAGGAAAGGAATCTTGTCAAGCTCAACTCTGCCCCTGGCCCATCACGACAGGCACCATGCTCTAAAGAGGTTTTCTGGGAACCAGCCCAAGGTTGACCAGTACCACCGCAGTTAGTCAGAAGGGATCATGACTCTTACTACAGACTTAGCAACTGCGCTGTATGATTGTCCCCTAGAACAGAGAGCAATTCCCTGGAAAACGTTCTTTGCTACATCCTTGGTGAAGAGTGACAAGGAAAGCCTGCTGGGATAGCATTTAGAGTCTGTGGCAGAGAAGCCGACAAATAGTAACCCTACCATCCACCCTCATTGTAGTGTCCCCATTACAGAGTGTGCATCCAGTCAATATACCCTTTGTTTTTCATTAAAATCAGACTTTAAGAAGACCACCTGTGGGTGAATTTGTAAATAGGTAGAAGTTACTGCCCAGAGGCAAGATTCTAGTAGCCAGAATGGGCCACGCCAGTCATCAAAACACTGCCTTCTTCAACTTCTTACCTGTCAGCCTTTACTGTGTTGATCAAGGACCATGCTTGCAGAAACATTAAACTCATGAATTTAATAAGTCGAACCATACCCTTTTGCTCTAACATCATTCATTTCTTGTTCCCCTCCGTGGCCACTGTCTTGCCAATCTCTGCATGTAGTTTAGTTGTTGTCCTACTGCATGTGGAAACTGGACAGCCAGAAGTTTCATTTGGGGCAAGAGTATTTCCTTTGGTGTATAATTCTGTCCCCTGCCCCCCACCCCACCACACACACCTACCAATCTCTTTCTAAAGTCCATGAGGATTGAAAGCCATCATTTCCACAAAAGTGTGTTATTTACCTGAGCAAACCTGAGCATCTTCACAACCACAGACTAGGGAAACCATGTTGGGCTCCTCAAAAGTCCCATTAATGGACACCAAAAAGAAGTTCATTAAAACAATGCAATATCCTTAATGTAGCTAATGTGCTCCCTCCTGTTCTAACAAGCTCATGAATAATAGATGAAGGGAGCTTCATCCGTTTTAATTAATTTGGTCTTGAAATTAATTCAATCCAGGACAAAATTAGCAGGCTATTAAGTCTCATTGGCCCAACTGGACAAAAACATGCCAACATCATTGGCTAGAGAAACAAACTGAAAATGGACAGGGGGCCATGGTCCACTCTCCCAAGCTGGAATACTGAAAATAAGTATCACCGATTTCTGTGAGACCACAACTTAGGCTCCTTTCTGGATCTCCTAATTGAATCAAAAACTTCATCACTAGGAAATTTAGCTTTTACATGTCAGGAAATTATGGGGGGAATTTCCAAATGCATAGCAATATTGCTTTTATTTTGGTTGTATTTTTTTTATGAGGCCTCCAAATAATTGATGAGAATTTGTTATGCACTAAAGCATAGGATATAATAGCAATTATCAACTGCAATCCTTGGGCACATGCAATAAACACATTTGGTTCTAAGAAATTGTCAGTTTGTTATGTACATGAGTTTAGCAGATTCTTGGTTCCATTATCCACTTGGCAATTACATATAGTGTTATAATAATAGTTTATCTTAAAATAGTGCATTTCTTCCCTGCATCTTGGCGTGCTTAATGAACACTTTTTCTTAACCCTCACAATGCCCTTTAGAATTGGGAAGATATAAATACCGTTAAAATTACTTTGGAAACAAAGACACCAGGGTACAGAGATAGGAATAGACAATCACAGCATTACAAGTAGCTTTAAAAGACATTGACTCCAACAATCTAGCTACCTGTCTTTTCTTGAACATCTCCAGTGATGGGGAACTCATTACTGCATGAAGCTGCCCATTCCATCTCCAGAGAATGAGATTGTTAGATTGACCTAAATTTATCTCCAGCAGATAAAGACTATTTTTACCCCCACACGAGTTTGATTCCTCTTACATATGGCATCTATTCTCCAGAATTAGTCACCAACACCTCCTCCCCAACTCCTCCAGTCAAACTTCATGACATGGCTCTGAGCCCTTCACCATCTTAGACATTCTCCTTAGAATCAGCACCAAGGGACAGTGCAATAGTAGTCTTAAGTATCAGCTCAGGAGCCAGGCAGACCCAAAGTTTAGTTCCCAGGGTGTCATTTCAAGGTTATCTGTGAATTGGCTACATGCATAACCCTTTGAACTTCAACATCCTCATCTATAGTATATGGAGAAACTGCCATGCAAGAAAACTATCATGCAAGATTATCATGAAGATTAAATGAAAAAATGTACAAAGAATATTTATTGCATAGTCTAACATGACAAAGTGTTCAATAAACAGGAACCAAATAACAATTATAGCTAATTCCTACAGAGCATATACTAACCACTTCATACATTAACTCACTTGCACTTCACAACAAGTCATGACGTTGTTATCATAGATGAGGCCACCAATGATGTACAGAGGGTTAAGTACTTTGCCCAAAGTCATACAGCCAGCAGGAGACAGAGCCAGTACTTGAACCTAGACAATCTAACCTCAGAGTCTGTATTTAGTAGCCATGACTTTCTTAAATCGTGGTGCCCCCCAAACAGAATGCTTTTCAAGTGTTTCTGATTCAGCAGAATAGTAGATTGGGACCTTCAAGTTCTCCCACTACAGATCGAGATTATGTTATTGTTCCTTGTATGGGCATTTACCCCTTTAGACTCCCTTTCCCCTAGAGTGTTCTCACTGTGACTTGTGCAGCCTTGATTCCCCAGCTCTTTGTTTGATTAGCTGCTTTGTGAATCTAAGGGTAAATTTTAGCTTTTAAAACTCCTTCTCCTTACATTTGGTCCAGAATTCTAAGCCGCGGGTATCTTCTCATTCAACACATTCTGTCTGCTTCCAATTTCCAGTCCTTCACACATTTGATGAGAGTGCCTTCACCAACTTCACCTGGGAACTTATAAAAGTGTCAGCTCAGACAGGGCACCGTGCCATTAGGGTCCCCTCTCCAAGTCGGCATCAATCTATTAAACAGCATCCTCTGGGTAGGGATCAGTCCTGCAGAAAAACAGAACATGATTCATCTTCTCTTTAAGAACATGGCTTCTTTTTTGTTGTTGTTTAATCTTTTCCTTTTATCTAAGGTTATCCTGGTTAGTAAAACATGTATAGTCTGAGTAGTATCAAACTCTAAAATTAAGTGATATCCCTTTTTTAGGCTTTCATCTATAAGATGAGGAGGAAATTTAATTGGTAATCTCCAAGAGCACTCCCAGCTTAACACTCCAGGAAAATGCCAGGGCATGCCAAGCTTTCCATAGTCTGTATTTTGCCTCCCTTGAAAGCCTGAAATCCCATCATCCTCCTTTCACATGTTAATGCTCCAACCAACCACAGAATCACATTTGCTAGTATTTCTCACCATCCTGATTTTGTACCTGCTGCTTCCTCTGTCTGCCTGCCCTTCAATTGTCCAGCTGGTGACATCCTGGTTATTCTTCAAAATCAATTCAGGTCACAAATGGTTCTGGAGCAAGCAAATATCCATATGCAAAAAATGAACTTCAATAATCCCTACCTCACACCATATAAAAAAATCAACTCCTAACAAATCACAACCCTCAATATGAAACATAAAAATGTTAAAATTCTAGAAGAAAACACAGGGAAAACAATCTGTGGCCTTGGATGAGGCAAAGATTTCTTAGCTATGACACCAAAGTCATGATCCCTTTTAAAAATAGTGAATTGGATATTATCAAAATTAAGAATGTTAGTTTTAAGAGACACTTTTTAAAAAAAAATCATTATGTTATATTAGTCACCATGCAGTACATCATTAGTTTTTGATGTAGTGTTCCATGATTCATTGTGTTTAACACCCAGTGCTCCATGCAGTCCGTGCCTTTCTTAATATCCATCACCAGGCTCACCCATCCCCCCCCACCCTCATCCCCTCTGAAACTCTCAGTTTGTTTCCTAGAGTCTCTAGTCTCTCATGGTTCATCTCCCACTCAGATTTCTCCCCCTTCATTTTTCCCTTCTTCCAATGTCCCCATGCTATTCCTTATGTTCCACAAAAAGTGAAACCATATGATAAATCTTATGATGACACCTGAACAGGCCCAACCCAGTCTTTCCCTCTGCTACCTCCCAATGTCTTCCACAGCCATTATCTTCTCTCTCTCTCTCTGATCCAGCTGTTCTGGCCTTCTAGATATTCTCAAATAGACCAAGCAAGGAATCTGCCTCAGGACATTTGCTCCTGCTTCTCCCTCTGCTTGAAATTCTTTCCTCCTGAATATCCATGTGGTTCATGCCCTCGTTTCTTTCAGCTCTCTGCCCAAATGTTACCTTATCACTACGGCCTCCTCTAACCATTCTATATGAACTGAAAACTCATTTCCTCAACCTCTCTACAGGACTTGTCTGCTTCATTCCCTCCCCCACAGTATTTATCTCAACCTGCTAATTTCGATTAATTGATTGATTCTACTTACCCCATGGAGTCATTAAGCTACTGGAGAGCAGAATATCACCTGTTTTTTCACAGCTGTACTCCTGGTGTCTAGAGTAGGACTGGCATATGGAGACATATCACAAATACTTGCTGAATGAATGAATAATGAATGAATGATTTTGAACAATAGGATCTTTCTTTCTGTCTCTAGGAACTCACACACCAAAACTCAACTCTTGAGTTACCAGTACTCAAGAAACCCAGCATGTGCTACCTTCACAGTAGCATCTGCCATTTATTGAGCCTTTCCCTTCCACTGTCCTTCCTTCACTGTTGCTTATATAAAGATACTAGATCAGTTCTGAGAATCTAAGTTAGTCACTAGGATCTCAGAGACTGAGACTGCCACTTGCCTGGTGTGTGACCTTGGGCAAGCCACTTGACCTTCTAAGCTTCAGTTCCCTCTTCTATAAAACGTGCACACCTTGGACCTGGCACTAAGTACAGTGTTTGTATTTGGCAGCTATTGTTAAGGGAAGTGCAAAGAGGAGGTGGTGATGGAGGGGGCATTTCAGTTTAAGGATGATGAGTGAAGAGCATCGTCCAAGGCACACACTTAGTAAAGAGAATAGGGCATTGCAGGAGCAGCAGTGAGACCCAGGCAGGACCCAGGATGGAAACATTTCTTAAAGCATGTGGTATCTGTCCCAGACACACTCAGCTCCCGAGTGCTGAAGTACGAGGGCTCAGAGTGGGGATAAACATAATACATAGGAGATCCCACGACCTACTATACAGCCAGAAATAGACAATATTTAGCATGTGTGAATGAACAGGCACTTGAAGACTTATACTCAGACACCAGGTTCCTATTGGGGAAATATATTTATATATATCACCCTCCTATGAAAGATGTGATGGGCAAGAAAAAAGGAATTTTCACCAGAGCTTTTTCACTTCCAAAGATATTTTTTCCAGAATGGAATGACTAAAATCCAGCCCAGGGTTTCGTCAAGCTCTCCAGTCTTAGGAAGTGTGATCCATGATGTTGTGGCTTCTAGGGAGAATGGATGTTTTCAATAAAGGGATGACCTCTTCCCCTTTGTGGAAAGTTAAAATATATTCATTATCAGCTCTGAAGTTCAGACAGAGTGAGCAAAGATAATATTTATAAGCAAGGAAAATTCATCAGAGACCGGAAACCCTGCTTCTAATGATTGTATAGCAAATAATAATACAAGTTCATCTTTGGGTCTCCACAAACAAAGTTGAACTCTTTCTTTCTGCTCCCACTTGTAGAGCAAGCCTAGTATATCATCCTTCCATGGGGACATTTAATGGAAATTTTCCCTGAGTAAAAAAACTCTCCCTCCTTCTGATTTCCTCCCCCATTTACTAATGTACTATCAACCATTCTCTCCACAAATACACACACACACACACACACACACACACACACACACACACACACACACAAGAAGGCCTAGAATTCCACCATTAAGTATTCATCCTTTCATGTTATGCTTGGCTGTCTTCCAGCCGTGGTCATTTAAGATGCAAATATTCCAGAAGGGATAATAATACAGCAGTTTACATTTAGTTAGCAACTTAGAGTTTGGAAAGCACTTTAATCTCCATTATGCCTTCGATCTTGAACCCAGTCTCAAGTTCCTTGTATCCAACAGTAGCTCATGACAAAGGCTAGGTGCTCAGGAAGTGTTTCTTGAATGAATGAATGAATCAATGAATGAATGAACTGACACTATGATATTCATAAAATAGAAATAATTATCTCCACTGAAACCAAAAACCATACAGGTAAATGAATTTCCCAGATTTCAGTGAGACTGAGCTTCAGCCACTGGCCTCAAGCCCAACCCCTCCAAGAGTAAAACCAAGGTGAGGGAAGGGAAAAACCAAAACTATTGAAAGGGGGGTGGTGGAGTATATTGTGAAGGAGTTGCATGCTGTAGATTGATATCATCATCTTCCTAAAGACACCTTACCAGAGTGGATTATAAGAGTAACTTATTCAGGAGCTGTATGATTTTGAGCATTACAGAGGGGAAGAACATCTTCTGGTAGATGTAGCACCCAAAGCTCACTCCCCAGGTCATGGTAAATGCTGTGATTAAGAGGGTCCCTTTCACATGTGCGTTCCTTACAACCCTATTGCTGCAAAACCAAAAAAAAAAAAAAAAGTTCTGGAAAACTTTTTTTTTAGCAAGTATAATTCTATTTTTTTTGCCATTTATTTTTTTTTTATTTTTTCAGTAATCCAAGATTCATTGTTTATGCACTACACCTAGTGCTCCATGGAACATGTGCCCTCCTTAATACCCACCACCAGGCTCACCCATTCCCCCTCCTCTCTCCCCTCCATAACCCTCAGTTTGTTTCTCAGAGTCCACAGTCTCTCATGGTTGTCTCCCCTTCTGATTTAACCTTACTGAATTTGCTACCTCAGCCTCCCCTCCTGGGTCTTACAGACACTAATAAAAACATTAGTTTAATTAACAAGAGAATGGGAAGAGGCCTAGGGGAGTCAAAGGATTCTAACCAACAAGGTAGAAAGAAATTAAGAAATAAGATGAATAAGCGAATGTTAAGGAAATAAAACAGAGGGGACAGAAAGGGGACAGTCACAGGACTGGTCCCAGCAGGGTGGAAATCTTTAGGTGGTTAATAAGAAATGGGATGAATAAGATGGACATTGCTGGGGCTAAAACAAAAGTTTTAATAGAGCATGAACTAAGGTTGGGAGGGCCGTAGGGAGCCCCCATAAGGGGCCCCAAAGAAGTTCAATCTATGTACTCCTCTTTGGAGAAATTTAAAAGCCTGAAGGCAGAGATTACAATGAGAAACCTGACCGACAATAATGGCCTGTGATTCTGGCAGAAGTCAGGAAGATTAATCAAGATAAAAATTGACAAGAGGGTCCCGGTACCTTGGCTCAACCTCTCTCAAAAGGGACCTTTTGCAGAAGAGTGGGTAAAGTGGTCAGGAGTTGGGGAAGAGAAGTTTCCAGGACCCCTTGATATATGAGCCTCATGAACTGGTACACCAAAATCCATTGGTGAAGGCTTGACTTGAGCTACAATTATTGGAAGAACATAAAAGTATGAACACTGAGACCATTACGAAAGCTGGATGTTTAAGTGGGTAATACATAAAGTTGTGCAAGTTGACCTGAATGCATTATGGGAATGGGTATGACATCTGGGGATACATCCCCAACTAATATTATAAAAACAAAATAAACTGGTCTCTAATTCCAGAAGTAAATAAATAAATAAATAAATAAAATAAAGACAAACAAAAACAAAAATAAAAACAAAATATGTTGAGGAAGTCCTAATGGAGGTTGAATGTAAGGGTTGATGGAATTAAGGTAAGAGTTGGTAGAACTGGGTGGCTGGGTGTCTCAGTAGGTTAAGCCTCTGCCTTCAGCTCAGGTCATGATCCCAGGGTCCGGCGATCAAGCCCCAAGTCAGGCTCTCTGCTGAGCAGAGAGCCTGCTTCCCCCTCTCTCTGCCTGCCTCTCTGCCTACTTGTGTTCTCTCTCTCTCTGTCAAATAAATAGATAAAATCTTAAAAAAAAAAAAGAGTTGGTAGAACTGGTACGTTTGAACAGATTTCATGTGAAGCGCTTGTGTCTCTTTTACCTGATTGTATTTTGGGAGGACGAGCACTGTATTTTACCAGGGAACATTTCCCCTAACTAGTATTGCAAAACAGAAGGCATGAAAATCTGCCTTTCAAGCAGTATTAATTGGACATGCTAAATGGGAACCAGTAAGACTGCTTGAGCCCAGGCAGTGTAAAATAGAAACTGGAGGGCTGGTAGGTTCACGTTCTCTGTGCCATTGCACTTTGTGGAGCCTACACTGAGGCTTGGCAAGGGGCTGTGAGTGCCTCTCAGCAACAAATCCTAGGACTTTGGACTAAAGAATTTCCATTTGAGGACAATTTACTACCCAGTTCTTGGACATTGATTGAATTCACCTTGGTGATTGAAGGACAAAGTGATCCTAAAACCTGAAGTAGTCATGATGTCTGGGATGTTGGAGAGATGTCCCATGGGGATGGAAGTGTCCAGAAGAGTTCCATGATAATATGGAAATGATTTATAAAGCATCTTGTTATTGGGAGGACACAAAGAGGAGATACTTCCAAAGAGGACTTTTCCCCTAGGACTGAGACTGGAATTGTGTGAGGAGCCACAGGCATGGATTCACCATTACTTGGACAGCCCCTCTAAACAGTTCTCAACAGACAAAGAGCTCCTTCATTTGTGTATGGCAGTTCCAAGTTGAGCAGACAACATCCTTCTTAGAAGGCCACCATCTTGATGGAAGAAGGGGAAAACAAATCAGCTCATAGGCTGGATTCCATTCTATTTTCCTAGCAGTGATTAAAGAACTGAGCAGAGTCAAAGCCACTGTGTTTGGGTTTTTACTGACTTATGGGCAGTAGCCAACAGCCTGGCCATATGAATAGATAGAAGGGCAGAGGAAAGCTGGCAAATTAAAGGGACACCCACATGGGCCCCAGCCTTACGGGAAATCTGAGGCACCCATTAAAGTAGGACATATCAATGCCTATCATACCTCCTTCCAGGTTTGGAAGGTAACTAGAGTTGGCAAGCGGATATCTCTCTGTGCTTGACGGAGGTGGCTACCTGGGCACATAAGGAGAGTGGACATGGGGGAGCTGCAGCAGCGCAGAGATAGGCTGAATCTAGACCTATTCCTCTTGCACCCTCAGAGGCACAAAATGCCTGTAAGCACTGTTCTGTCTGCCAGCAGAAGAGACTAAGAGTGCAAATGGCTATGTGGCAGATTCCCTGGTGGGAAGGCCCTTAATATAGCTGGCAAGTGGCACTGATAGCTGGTGACTCTAAGAGGCTACCAATGAGTCCTAACAGAAATAGACACTGACTCTGGACCAGGCTTTGCTTACCTAGTGGTAGATGTAAATGCTCAGATAGTGCACTAATCTGGATGGCTGACCGCTTACAGTTTATAGCCTGTGATGCCAGAGCTGTGAGCAGAGAGGTAGCCTCTTCAGAGTACTACCTTGATAGGGAATTGGAGTGGGTGATTAAAACACTGGTTGCTTAAAATGGGGATAGAAAGACATGAAGGGCTGGAGGTGCTGGGAGTCCTGAGTTGGAGGGGGTCATTGGAACCTTCAATATGTAGCCGGTCTATCAGAAGCACAGGTAACAATGTGGGCTTGCAACTGGTGTCTGGATGTGGGGGACAGTCTTATAGGACTGAGCCTTTAACTGTGGGATCTGGTCTGTCTTTAGGTAGATAGTGTCATAATTGAGTTGAATTGTTGGACACCCAGCTAATGTTTGGGGAATCACTTGCTGTTGGTGTGTGAGGAAGGCTGTACCCCATCCCACACATTTGGAATTGGGCGCAAAAATACCCAGAAAAGATAATGGCAGTGATGGGATGGCACGAGGTGGAGTATTGGGTGGGGAGGTGCTAGAATTGTGGCCGAAAGGTCTGGGATGACCCTTCACTGGACCTCAATTTCTTAACTTGCAAAATAGAGATAATAATATCTTAATATGCATGATTCTTATGAAGATCTACATAAATAACAGCTATAAGAGAACCTTGAAAAATAGTAAAGAGCCATGCAGAAGATAATAAACAGTTAGGAGGTGATCAGAAGCTGAGCAGCCCATAGTTCAGTTTAATCTCATTAAAAATCAATCTTAATAAAGCTCTTTTTTAGTTAAAGGGAATTTCTTTTCTACTTTCAGTACCCCAACTCTCCCATCCCACCCCATCCCCCATGCCTGGGTCCCCTTGGGCATATTTGCATATCCGTTTTTGGGTGATTCTCTCTGGCATTCCCCTCTATCCACCATTTTGTATCCACTGCTTTCCTCGTAACCTTGCTAATTTATTATTGCAGGCTTCCTTTTTACTGAAAATGAATAATCAGAAAAAGCAAATTTTACAAAATGAGCTGCATGAATGAGAAAACCACATGAGGCAACCACATGTTTGCTAAAACAGATCATTACAAAAGAGCTGGGGAGAGCACAACCCTGTCACTGGACTCCAGTTTGAGGAAGAACCCTGGTCTCGAGCTTACAGTCAAGTATCCAAATCCTGCCTATGCCACCGCACCATCCTGCCTCTTAGATATCCTTACCTCAAAACCAAAAGGCTCTTCACAACTGTGTGGAGCTAACAGATACATTTAGTTTGCATTTCCTGAGACACCAAGATTTGCATCACACTACTCTGTAAGAGTACCTAGTGATCTTTCTTATCCGAAAGCCCAGCACTTCTCATCATAACTACCCGGCTGTCTAGATTTCAGACCTGTGAGTTCAGTGAGACTCACAGAATTCCCACTCTGGGCAACTGTCGAATGACTGGGAAACTGGGGCCCAGTGGAAGGGTGGTTTGGGCCAAGTCATAAAGGTAGACTCCTCCAACCCACCCAAGGTGGAAAAGAAATTAAAAGACTGCCTTGTCTAATTACCACCCACCCCATCTCATCCCTCCACCCCTGAGCTTATAGGATTCCTGCCAATTCTCATTCATCCTACCTCTGCTTGAATACCTCGAGCAATGGAGTACTCTTCACATCCCTAACCAACCCATTTTATCCGTGTTTACCCCTGACTGCTGGGAATGTGAGCTGGAATCAATCTCACTCTCTCTCCTGCCCTTCCTCCCTCCCTGTCCACCAGTCTTTCCCTTTTGCTCTGACTCTCCATGTTGAAGAAGACCACCCCCACCAAACCTGCCAGTAGCACAGCCAGAACTAGAGACAGGTCTCCTGACTTCCATTCCATGCTTATCCCCTCAACACTGTGCCAACCCCTCCCCTAAGAGGGACCCATGAGAAAGATAGGCAGAGCATTTCCAACAATGCTTTTGATAGCACATTTCCCTGTTTGTAGATGAATGGATAAAGAAGATGTGGTCCATATATACAATGGAATACTACTCAGCCATCAGAAAGGATGAATACCCAACTTTTGTATCAACATAGACAGGTCTGGAAAAGATTATGCTGAGTGAAATAAGGCAAGCAGAGAAAGTCAATTATCATATGGTTTCACTTGTAGAATATAAAAAATAAAATGGAGGACATTAGGAGAAGGAAAGGAAAAGTGAATTGGGGGAAATTGGAGGGAGAGAGGAACCGTGAAAGACTGTGGACTCTGAGAAACAAACAGGGTTATGGAGAGAGTTGGGGGGAAGGGTGAGTCTGGTGGTGGGTATTAAGGAGGGCACATATTGCATGGAGCACTGGGTGTGGTGCATGAACAATGAATCTTGAATCACTGAAAAAATAAAATGAAATAATTATTTCCCTGTTTGTGTTATGACTATAATCTTTAGTCTACCATTCTCTCACTCATTGTTGGATTTATTGAATATTTCCTCTGTACTAGGCACAGTGCACTAGGCATTAAAAAGCACAGGGCCCTTGAAATCAAGCAGCTGAATAAAGGTAACCAAAATTTGATGTGGTAAGGGCTACAGGAAGGGTGTTCTGCAAAAGGCTATGTGGGCACAGAGGAGAATGTGGCTAATTGACTGGGAGCAACTTTACAAAAAAAGTCTTATTTATTTTTATACGCCACTGCTTGGCCTGTAGCAGATGCTCAACAAATGTTTGAATGAAAGAATGAGGCAATGAATGAAGTCCTATTTTACCAAGCTTTGAATGATAAGGAATTGTCCCCAAGTTAGAGAAATAGCTTGCAAATTCTTTATGATGCTAAGAAAGGAATTTATTTAGGACACTGTATTCGTTTGCTAGGGCTGTCATGACAAAGCACCACAGCTCAGTACTCAGCTTAAAGCAACCAAAATTTATTCTTACAGTAATGGAGGCTTGAAGTCAGAAATCAAGGTGTCAGCAAGGTTGACTCCCACTGGAGGCTCTGAAAGAGGCTCTGTTCCCTGACTTTCTCCCAACTTCTGTGGTTGCTGGCAATCTTTGGTGTTCCTTAGCTCCAATCACTGCTCCACTCTCTGCATGATGTTCCTTCCCCTTCCGTGGGATGTTCCATTTATAGGACATTAGTAACTGGATTAGGGCTCACCCTACTCCAGATTGCCATCATCTTAACTTGACTTCATCTGCAGAGATTCCATTTCCAAATAAGGTCACATTCACATTCACAGTTACCAGAAATTAGGACTTGGACAGATCCTTTTGGGGCACACAATTCAACCCACAACAGGCAACTTCCATAAAAGGGGAGATATTTTCCTTACAAAAACACTTACTTGTTCAATGCTGGCTATGAGGTGAGCACTGTTCTAGATCCAAGAGACACAAAGACAAACAAAATGGGCAAGGAACCTGCCTCGTGGAGCTTACATTCTAGAGGTGATGTGGGGGGAGCTGCCAGAATTGACAGTTAACTAACAAGCACAAACAAGAGAACATGGATAGTGTCTGCAAAGGATGGATGTCAGAAGGTGGTCAGGAGTGGCTGATTTCAATGAGATCATCTAGGACGACTTCTCTGAAGAGGCGACATCTAAGATGAGGCCTCAAGGAGAAACAGGCATTAAGCAGGAGGCATGTCCACACTGTAGGGATTGTTCTGGAATATCAAAGAAGTGGTGTCAGCTTGGCTTCTCCCTGTGTGCCCACTGCTGTGTCCCCTTGTTACCAAATGGCCACTCTTTTCCATATTCTGCCTTCCATATTCACATCCAGACAGATTGGCTTGGCTGCTTATAGTAGGCCATGTCCCGAAGCCAGGTTACACCTGGTCCACTCTACCATAGAGCAGCCATCTTTGTCCCAGACCAGCTGCCCTCAGATCAGGATGTGAGGCAAGACCTCACATAAGTTTCAGATAAAGCCAGACAAGTATGCTCCCAGGAACACTGACCCCACTGTACAACACACAGGTGCTACAGACAGAGCCCCTACAACAATGGTCCACTTCGAGAAGCATAGCAGTCACTGGGGATTTGGTTGTGAGCAACAAACAACAACTCTGACTTGCGTGAAAAGGAATTATTGGCAGGAAATGGGATAACTCACAGAATCAAATGGAAAACTGAAGAAATGAGTCTTGGAAAGAATGGGAACCAGGGCAAATCTGGGTCTTTGGGACACGGGAACAAGCTGATGGTCTTTTTAGGCAGTTGGAATAACTGGATGCCATCATGCTAACAGTCAAATTCCAGGGAAAGAGCATTTGACTGGCTGAGCATGAGTCTGCACCTGCCCCTTCACTGGCTGTGACACCTTGATTGACATTCTCACAACCTGCCTCCAATGGGGAAGAGAACATTTCCCATTAAAAAATCTGGGTGCAATAACCAGAAAAAGAGGTAATGTTCATGAGGCAGGGA
The DNA here is from genome assembly GCA_002007465.1 of Ailurus styani. NCBI lineage: Eukaryota > Metazoa > Chordata > Mammalia > Carnivora > Ailuridae > Ailurus > Ailurus styani. The sequence goes on from LNAC01000075.1 coordinate 1,895,194, forward strand.
AAACCCACAGTTGTCCTTCACAATTACCAGCAAATGCATTTCACTGGACAAGGTCTGGTTTAAATAGAAAAGTCCACAAGAGCTCTGTAGAAGTTTCTGCTTTTACTGATTAGCACCATGGCTTTTTGCCTATTTATTTAAAAAATTTAAATTAATAGTCATGCAGCTGTTCATTTTCTCCAAGAAGGCTTATACCAAAGAGCTAGCATGCCTCCTTCCAGTCAAACAATCTGATAAGCAAGTACACTGGCATTTGAAAGGCCAGGTCGGCAAATGGTCTCTTTTTTCCCAAGAAGTAATTCATATTAGGCACTTGGTGAAAGATGGAATGAAATAACATGCCCTGGTGCTGAATGAGTTTGAACCTTAATGCTGTCAGCAGGGTCTGGATGTGACAGGAGCTGATCTCAGATTAAACAGCTCCTTCAGGATAGAAGAGTTGGGCCCCAGGAATGCCTGGAGAAATGGAATTGCCAGAAGTGGATTCTCTTTCTGCTTCTCAGGGAAATACCCAAATGCTGGCCTCTCCTAGGGGAAATCTCCATGGTAGAAGAGAAAGGTTTGTACGTGGAGTTCAAGTCAGGGTGGTCCCTCCGGAGTTCAGCAGTTAGCCTGGACAGGGTCCCAGCCAGAAGGATGGTTCTCACCTCTTCTGAGGAGGGTGGAGCTGAGAAGGGGTTCAGTTACAACGTCTCCATCCAGCTCAGGATTCTACCCCACTCCAGCAGGCAGGCAGACTTGAGGACTACTTCATTCCTCAAGAATGAGGAATTCTTGAGGATTCACATGCCGTGGGCACCAAGGAAAACTCCAGGAGTGCCCAGGGCAGAGAAATCACATTTCCATGATCAGGAAATGTCTGCCTTCTACTCAGGGAGCTCAGAACTGTAAAGAACGTTGACTCAGGGACACCTGGGTGGCTCAGTTGTTAAGCGTCTGCCTTCAGCTCAGGTCATGATCCTGGGGTCCTGGGGTCGAGCCCCACATAGGGCTCCCTGCTCATCAGGAAGCCTGCTTCTCCCTCTCCCACTCCCCCTGCTTGTGTTCCCTCTCTCGCTGTGTCTCTCTCTGTCCAATAAATCAATAAAATCTTTNAGATTTTATTAATTTATTTGACACAGAGAGAGAGATTACAAGTAGGCAGAGAGGCAGGCAGAGAGACAGGGAGAGGAGGAAGCAGGCTCCCTGCTGAGCAGAGAGCCCGATGCGGGCCTCGATCCCAGGATGCTGAGATCATGACCTGAGCCGAAAGCGGAGGCTTTAACCCACTGAGCCACCCAGGCACCCTCAATAAAATCTTTTAAAAAAATAAAAAGAACTTTGGCTCAGGGTCCACAGAACTAGGTGGGGCTCCTGCCTCAGCCACATACCAATGACCACTATTTTTTCACCTGTAAAATGAGAATAACAATAGGCTCAGCATCATAGCATTGTTAGGTGAAATAAATTAGCTAACAGGACAAAGTACTTGAAATGACACCAGATGTGTGGTTAGTGTTGAATAAATGGTAGGCATGATTGCCGCGATTATTACCAAAGGAGGATGAGTCACTTGTCATTCCCTCTCCAACTATGAGGTTTTATTCATTGAACCAAATCCATCTCTCCTATGGAAGAAGAAATAGCTTCACTGGTAGTTCACAAACAGGGCCCCATACTAGTAATAATTTTTGCTAGTACCACCCCTTCCTCCATTTGCTAGCACACCCATCAACTCCCACCAAGGTGGTTTCTACATTTTTACGTGGAACCTGACTAAGACCTCCAAGAAGGCTGAGATTTAACCCATCTTGGCTGTTGCCCAGGCCTGGAGACCAACTTTCTTAAATCAGCTCAACTGGCATCCTACTCTGCATCCAACAGACCATCTGAGAGGTGGCTGGCAGAAGGAGAAAATACCAACTTTGGTCTAGATATTTCTGGTTAAAATCCCTTGCTAGCTATGGAGGCTTCGATCAAATGTTTCACCTCGCAGGTTTGCATTTGACTTTCAAAGGTGTTGTAGGTTTCGGGAAGAATGCATATAATTGTGCCTTGGGGATGGGGGTGGGGTGCTTCTTTTCCATGCCAGATGCTTCTTTCCATGTGTAGAGAATCTCCTGGCCTTTCTCCCTCACTCACTTACGCTTCCCAGGGAAGAAGAGTGTTTTATCTAATGTGTTGAAGTGTGTGTGTGAATGTGGGTTTGGGTGTGTATATGAGTGTGTGGGTTTGTATGGTGTGAGTGTATGAGAATGAGTTTCTGGTGTGTGTGTGTGTGTGTGTGTGTGTGTGTGTGTGTGTGTGCGTGTTGTATGGCTGTGTATGTGTGTTGTATACACAGGTTTGTGTGAGTGTGTTGTGTGCATGCATATGAGTGTATAAGTGTTTGTAGTGTGTGTGAGTGCCCATGTGGGGTGTGAGTGTGTATGTGTGTGTGAGAGTGTATGTGTGGATATGTGAGTGTGTGGATATGTGTGGTGTGAATGTATGTGAGTGAATTTCTGGAGTGTGAGTGTGTAGTATGGGTGTGCATGTGTGAGTGTGTTGTACACACAGGTGAGTGTGAGTGTGCTATGTGCACACACATGAATGTGTGGGTTTTTTCATGAATGTGTGTTTGGTGTGCGTGTGTGCATATATTTCTGGTGTGGGTGTGTAAAAGTGTAGGAGTGTGTGTTTATGTGCACCCACATGAGTGTGTGTAGTATGTGTATGCATATGGAATGTGAGTGTGTGTGTGTGGAGAGAGAGATAAATGGGGATCAAGCCTCTTAATTCTTCCACTAGGAGCTGCAGAAGGAAACTCCCCATTCCTCTGCTTCCCAGTCCTATGGATTTCACAAGCGTCACAACCTCACCCATCATGCTCTGCCCTCAGAAGGACATTAGCTCTGCCGTTGGTTGAGATTCCCAAAATCTTGTGATTTTTTTTTGTTTTTTTTTTAATTAATTTATTTTTTATTAACATATAATGTATTATTTGTTTCAGGGGTACAGGTCTGTGAAACATCAGTCTTACACAATTCACAGCACTCACCATAGCACATACCCTCCCCAATGTCCACCACCCAGCCACCCTATCCCTCCCCTCAGCGCTGCAGCAACCCTCAGTTTGAGATTCCCAACATCTTGTACATTGAGTCATGAATTTTGGGAAAGAGACAAGAAGGAAAATTTGCCTGGAACGTCCCTTATCCCCACCACCCTGGAGCTGGGCTCTGTGGGTCAGGGTCTCACAAGCAAGACCATGTGACCTGGATGCTCGGAACAGTTTGCGTCTGCTGGGTAAGCCCAGGGGAGTCCTTTTATTGCTTTTCACCAAGAAGATTTTAAAGGGTTAAGTTTTTAGTCTCAAGAGGCTCATCAGAGAAATTCCTTTTGCTAGCTTGGTGAATCACAGAACAAAGTCAAACCAATGGGCAGCCCTGCTGAGCATGGAGCCAGGACTTGATTCAGCTCCAGGGGGGAGCAGAGGGCACTCATGGTGACAGAAAGGGGGAGCTAAAGGGAACAGCTCGTGCCCTGCTTCCTGGGAGCTGCCCTCAGACAGGGTTAAGAGGGCACCCCAAAACTGACAGCTTCTGCCTATGGATCTGGGCCACACAGTGATCTTTCCCCTTTCTAAGCACATTTTTGACACACGCTATATTTGTGTGTAATAAAATCGAATGCTAGGGTGGATTTCCTTAGCTGCACGTGACCTTCTGACCTAGCCTGCCAGTTCTCAGCAGGCCCTAATTGCACAGTGTGGGAGATCATACAGATGTACCCTTTGTCTCTGCTCGTCCAAGGTCAGCAGCAGTCTGGGGGACCACCCCACCTTTTCTCAGGAGCCTTTACACCACACTCCCTCCCATGGAGATCCTAAGTAGCTGCTCTGAGTCAGCAAGGGATGTCTTTCTGGCTGGAGGAGCAAGCACCTCATCCATGAAGGTCCTTTATTATCACTAGACTTTCTAAAATTATCTGTTTACCAAGAAGGAAAAGAAGGGACTCCCAATTTCCTTCCATCACACCTGCTTCTCCCGGTTGCCTCATTCAGAGACAAGTAACAAATCTCCCAGAATGTGCTCACAGTCCTCAGACCCAGCCTGCTGGCTCTGTTTCCCTCGGTGCTGCCTTATGCTGACTCTCACTCTGTCTCCAAACCCCTGACTTCAGCCTCACCCCTCCACCTTCATGCACCAACTGGCGACCTGCCCAGTTTCCCTTCTTTGGCTTTTTTTCCTGTGCTCTCTCATCTCTTCCCTCTGGAAGAGTTCTGCCCAGACTGATAATTCAGTAATAAAGCTTCAGTTTGGCATGTACGAGACAGTGACTCGTGTTATCAGATTTGAGAGGGAACCCCCTAAAGCACGGGTTCCCTTGCTTCTTGTTCACCATTATAAATGGATAATTTTGAGTCCTGAAAACTTTTCAACTCATTTTAATCAGTGCCTGCTGTGTACCTATGATGCATCCGTTAAACACCTACTATGTGTACAGCTCTGGGCTGGGTGATCTAGGGGCTGGGCAGATGGCTCAGGATGAGCATTTAAAGAGACCAGAAAGAGGAATTCTTAATATGGAACCTATAGACCCCTGGGACTGTAGGCATCGTTCTTAGTTACCTGAAAACAATTCTAAATTATAAGTTACTTATCTGAAAAGTCATTTTTATGTCACGTTATATTATGGTACTGTTTTATTCCTAACAAGTACTATTATCATGGTTATCATTTTATGATATCTAGAATAGGATCTCAGACAGGAAAGAAGAAAACCCAACTGCCATTATAATTTCAACATGGATGGTCTATATCAGTCCTAGCTTAACCTTGAAGATATTGATGCAGCTCACATACTCTTTGCTTATACTCTCATCACCAGACATGTGGGCATCCCCTGTTGCTGTCCTTTCATGTGACCTTGATCTTACCAAGGAAGGCCTAGACCCACCCTAGCTGAAGTGTCGTCCGACTCTTGTCCATCCATAGTCTGACATCGGACAGTGTGAGTCACTGGCAAAAGAACAGAAGTGGACCCAAAGAAAAATCTACAGTGCTCTCCTGAATAGCAACAGCAACAATGTTGTTTAAAAATTTTAAATGACATGACAAGAATAATGGTGAAGCTTATTAAGTACGAGGCATTCTGCCAGGGACTTGACACACCACAGTTTACTTAATCCTCTTAACAAACACATGTTTGTTAGATTCTGCTTCATCTTCACATTTTTCAGACCAGAAAACTGAGGTCTAGAGAAATTAAGTAACTAGCCCAAGGGAAGGGGTAAACCAAGATTCAAGTTTATTTTCACCAGTCTCAGAGCACTGCAGCACAAAACTATGGTACCTCGCCACCATTGTCCTTGTTTTATGGAGGGGAGGGGTTTTGTATTCCACTACTGGTAAGAAAAACATTTCTTGATGGATAATACTGTAGGTCACATGGAACTGCAGATGAGGCTAACATGGGTGCTCAAGGCTGCTGTGTAGTGAGACCAGCCCTCTGCTCTCTTCAGCCCAGTGGTGGAGGCATCAACTCCACACCTGCATCCACACTGGGTCTTCTATCTGCTTTGATGACCTGCCTCCCAGCCATGGCTCTGCCGGCCTCTTTCCCTTTCCCAAGAGTAACTGTATTGATGTACTACTACCTCTAAGGGAATCTTTCGTGAAAGTGATGTTTTACTTGAAAAACCTATGCTATTAATAAAACTTGGGTTTTCCCCTAATACATAAGCCTTATCTGGAAGATGTGGAAGGTTCTATGGAAGTAAAATTAACTAGATGCTTTTCTTCCATACTCCTCAATCCTTCCCTGCACTCCCAACCATGTCAGCCAGCAGTAAAAACTTTCTGTATGTCCTGCCCTCAATGGGAAAGGATGACACAACCTAAAACAAACAGTTGGTTTTCAGAATGTCCTAACAGTGACAGCAGTCTCAAATGCCTGAACAAAATAATGAAGAGCTGAGCCCTGAGCAAAACAAAGCACAGCCATTAAATAGAAGATAAAGAAGACTAAGAGAGGAAGTAAGATATGTCCTTTGGGCTCAGATGAGGACGTGTGGAAGAGCCACACAAACAAGCTCATTGAGACCCTGCAGTTAAGCTTCTTTGGGGTAAAACTCAGAAGAAGGGACCACATTTTTTGCCCAAGCTAGTTGTTGAAAAAAAAAGGGGGATTCATAGAAGGCCCAAGTGACTTGGGGAGCTCTCAGAGCAGAGAAAACTTGTGTCTTCTCTTCCGGTGTCTCCTAGAGAAACTGGTAGTCTTGCAGAGAGGCTCTTCCCAGCAAGGCGTGAGAGTGATAGCAATGGCTGAGAAGGAGTCTTGGTGGATGGGTTTGAGAGTGGGGCCGTGTACTCCGGTATACAAGGACACTGAGGGTTTCAAAGCCATCAAGGGGAGAGCAGAAGTGCTGAATGAAGGTAGCTGACCCAAAGGAGTCAGGATCAGAACAAGGAGGTCATGTCAAGCATGACCTATCACTGGAAGGCCAGATAGGACCACAGAAGCAAATGTCGACACATGATGGCAAGGACCTTGTTAAGATATTTCATCCAAAGTCAAAGGGTGGTCATGGAGCAGATGCCCCGCGTTCTTCTGAAGTCTATCCCCTTAGGGGAAGCAAAGGAAAAAGGAGAAGGCAATCATCCAGAATTGTGTTTATCCCAAAAAGACTGAGTCTTAAACTAGTCTTGGCTGAGCCTACTTGGTTTTGGGAGATTAAGTTTTCTGACATCCCTGGAATTAGAGACATGAGAGCTAAGCCACTCTTTCCTATAGAAATAAAGAAAGTTGGCATATTTTATAAACCGGAGTTTTGAGGACAGCAGTGACTATGAAAATTCATTCTCTACCATTTGCTACTGGCATTGCCAGCAGGGGAAGAGACACACAAACAAGATCATTGCAACACTGCAGTTCAGCTTCCTTGGGTCTTGGAGCGCTGGAAGAAAGTCGAAGCAACCCCTCCACCAAGCGGCACCACTCCCAAAACATTAAATTTCCTCTAGTCTTTGGAAGCTGGTCATGGAATTAGCAGCTATTTCCCTTCAACTGGCAACAGGATGTAACCACTGATGTCTTTCAAAGCAGCCAACTCTTGGCTTTCATCTGTTTTTACTCACTCTGTCAGAGAAAAACTTCTATTTCACAAGTCCCTTCGGGAAACTTCACTGGCCATCCACATCTTCAAAATGATCAATAGTTTCATTGCCAAGCAAAATTTCGCTTAGAGAGAAAAAATGGTACTCCGGGCACAAAAGGACGCCTTCGTTGCTTGGAAACACGTCTGAGTTAAGGGGGACCATTTTTCTCCCTCTCACAGCATCCCCACCTAGGCCTATAAAATAGTCACTTTTGCCCCTCCTTCCACATTTATCCTGATCTCCTCGATGGGAGAGGAACTGTCTAGCATCCACTAGTCCACTTTTCTCTACTGAGCAGAGGATAAAATGTCCCCACCCAGTCTCATTTTTCTGTTTCTTTCTCTCTGGCATAGACCATTCCAAAATGTACATTTTGTAAAGCTCCTGCAGGGGGACATCTCAATTCCAGATGGTTACTTTAATTCCAGGGGAAGAGGGGGCTATAGAAAGTCTGTTCAGACTACAAATGCAAGCACGCTTTCTACATCAGCGTGCTTGAGTGTCAGACCCAGCCGACCAGCCTCAGAGAACTTCCTGCATCCTGCCCCAGAACTAACGTTTCCCTACATTTTATCAAAAAACAGGAGCAGATCTGAAGACGTTCTCCAGGGAGGTTTACTGGCTTCCAGAGGACAAGTCTTGAAACAGCTGATCACCTTCTGGCAGACAGTCCCATTTGCTGCAAAGAACAGCCCTTCTCAAAATAATCTGAGGAAGGCATTCTCAGCGGATGTTTTCAGCAAGTAAATGAGGCAACACAGAACTTAAATGCAACATTCAACGATTATGGACACCACCTCCACGCCCTGAGCTTTTTGATTATTTTTACTGTTCTGGAAGAGCCAAGAGATAGGAATTACCCAGTTTCCCAGTCCAGAAGAAATGCTTCTGTGGACCCTTGTCCACCGTGACAAAATCTTTTCAGCTTCTCTGCAAACAAATCTGTAGACACCTGGCAATAGGGCAAAATGCCTGTGATGCTTAGTATCATATAGTCAGCCTTACACCTGAACTGAAGTCATGGTCCTTGCTTTGTGACACAGCATCAAGAATGCAGAGAACTGGCCAAAGCTGACCTCATTAACTCTAGGACAAAGGGGATTATACAAAATAAATTAAACTCAAAGAGTCTTAGGAAATTCTTGGGCTCCTTGCTGCACATCTGACCGTGACCGGCAAGGCAACTCTGGGAGCAATGGTGCAGTTTGTTACTTACGTTTATGAGTCACCGTCTGCGGGACTTGTTGCCAACAAAGCAATGTTGAAATCAATTAGACAGCAAAAATGATGTTGTCCTACAAGCACAGCTCCAAGATGCTTTTTCTCACTTAGTCAAATAACAGCCAGCTTCTTGCTGAAATTCACATTCCAGCAGAATTTCAATTTACATTTTTTATTCATTTGCAAAATTTAGATTTATTGCCTTTTTTTTTTTTTTTAGGAAATGGCCACTAATGTTTTGCAGGGGGAAAAATTAAAAGAGAGAGACTTCTTTGTAAAACTTGTTTTTAGAGTCTGCCCAAATAAAGGGAACCAAATTCCCTTACAATTAAATAAATCACAAACAAATTTTTGTTTGTATTTCCATGTGTATGAGGACCAATAGCTTTCATCTGATGGTCAGAAAAGAAGGATTAAGAATAATTATACAAAAGAATGGGGCAGAGTATGGGAGAGAATATGTTAAGGAATCAGGCTTTTTTTTTTCCTACTTAATAATGGCATGATTTAGGGAGAATAGAAATATGTCCGAGTTTTACTAGTAAGAATGTGACTCATAATGCTTATCAAACAGAGGAGTTTAAAGATTTCATGATATCAGACATATGCCTGGTATACAGTAGGCATCCAGGAAATGCAATGCTCTATTATCTAATTCTGGGTTTAACTCAAATATGGAGGTTTCCTTTACCATCACTTCATTCATTTTGCATACATATATCCCAGCAGCCCTGGCCTGCTGCATGCATAGCTTCTGGCAAGTTCCTTAACTTTCTGACCTATGAAATAGGTACCTGCAACATGGAATCATCATGAGGTTTAAGTGAGGGTGTGGAATTAAAGTCCTTGGAATAATGCCCTCTATATAATAAGCACTCGATATCTGTTAACTAGATATAATACCTCTCCTACTCATTATTATTACCTGCTAGTCTCCTACCTCGACCTGATGTCCCCTTTCTCCATGTTGTCATAGATACCATTTTATTCTTCTCTGTTTTTCTAAATCCTGCTCATCCATATCCTTAGGTCCCAATTCACAGTTGCCTGTCCTGGGCTACCATGGGGCTCTCCACATGTCTCTTCTAGTCATCACATTATGGTTCCTTGATCATCTGTCTGACTCCCCCGCTAGCCCAAGAACTGGAGGGCAAGGATGTGCTTTATTCACATCCAGGAGCCAGGACCCAGCAAAGAGCCTGGCTCGTTGCAACTGCGCCATGGATATTTGTGCAAGTAAGAGAAAGAATAAATGCATGGTTTCTGTCTCCTTCCAAATAAACCATAATCCAATTCTTTGATTCTGAACTGGTGAATTGTTATTATTTTAGTTTTAGTGGGGAAAAGTGATATAAACAAGTTAAAGCAAAAGGGAACATATCTCAGGTAAGAAGTCCAAATGACTGGCTTCTGCCATAGCTGGATACAGGCGCCATATCTACATCCTGCCTCTGCTTTCCTCTGCATTGCTTTTACATCAATGTGTATAAGCCATACTTCCTCTTGATGGCAAGATGCCCACTGGTGACCTCAGACTTGCATCCATCCAGCCTACCAGTCCCAAAACAGAGTGTCTCCTTCCCAGTAGTTCCATAAATTTCCCCAAATTGCAATTCATTGGCCTGGTACCACCCTTAGAGAAAGGTAAGAGGAACCCCACAGGCTCTAAAAAACAATAGCTTTCCAATGGAAATTTCCAGAAGTTACCAAGAGAAGGGAAAATGGATGCTAAACAGGTAAACACATGTCTGCTACAAGTTCCCCACCTGGTTTTCCAGTTCTCTGAAACTTCACCTGGGAACTTGGGCTTCCATCAATACCTATCATCTTCTCTCTTCAACTGCAGCTGGTGTTTGACACTTTGAGGGGACCCTCTAACCCCCTCGGGCCTCCTGTGAACTCTTCTATCATGTGAGCATTTGCCCAGGCTTGCTGTCCCACATCATAAATGCACAGCTTCCTGCTTATGGTCAGCGGTAGGGTCTTAGGGGTCCAAAACCTTCCCTACTCTGGTATAAGGAAGGAATAAACCAAGAAGCGAGGCAGTGGGGATGTGCAATGTCACCTTCCCCACTGATTCCACTATTGGAGATCAAGGCTTAAGTGAATAGCAACAACTGGCTTCCTTGATGTCACATCCCAGAACTGCTCAGACTTGACTACCTGCTTATGAGCAGTGCTGAACTACCCTAGACTCCCCCATGGTGCCGCCCCAGGAAGGCTTGCAGCATGGAGGAGGAAGGATGATGTGCTTGTGGCAGACAGATGGAATGAAACGAAAAACAGGAAGGGGTTGAGTCCAGAAGCTCAGTTCCTTCTCCACACTAACCAATCAGGTAAGTCTCCACCATCCTGGTGGAGAACTGTTAGAGGTGTGAGAGAGAGGAGGGCCCTTCTTCCATGGAGTGGGCACCAGTAGGTGCCCTTCCCCATGGAGTGGGAGTCAAGTGTCCCCCCAGCCACCAGCCTGCTCTGGCTCAGTTGTGCATTCCGGTGCTATCATTCCAAAAATGAAGTCTTCCCCTTTCCAGCCATGCTGTCCCTGCAAGCAACTGGAAGTAACTAACAGGGATGCGGTCACTCTTGGAAATGAGCAACATTTTGCACATCCGCAGGAAGATGCCACCGCACATTCCACAAATGGCAGGATGAGGGTAGGGAGATAGGGAAGGGAAGGGGGCAAGTAGCTGACCCATAACACCAACCTGATGACAGTTCCTTTTGTTTTCCAGAAAGCAAAGTGTACGAACTGCCAAAGGTTTTTGCTGACTCTTGGTTTCTCTGCTTTTACATCTAGTGCTATTGTTTGCCCTTGGGATTTATGGTAATTCTTCCTCCCTAAAAGATATCTCCTTAAGAACGCCCATAAATTTAGGGAGCATTGTTTCGATTTTTCTCACTAATTATTTTCCCTCTCAGTTACTCATCAGCAATTTTTAAAGTCAGAAGATGTTTCTTAGATAAAATGAAGTATAAGACACAGGATGCTGAGACTCTGTAGATACCTAATTAAGGGTCATCAGGCTATAGCATTGACAGGGAACCTACTATGCACAGAAGACCATTCTAGGTGCCATGGGAGACCTAGGGGAAATGTAAGAGTGCTGTCTAACCTTGAAGAGATGGCCATTCCCGAGGCTACTTCCCTTGAATATGAAATGACCTAGCAAAGCAAGCACATTTTAATAGAGTAATTTTGTTAAAGAGATTTCCCTCTACATCAACCAGGGTCCTCTTGATGAGTCTGCAAGGGAGGCATTTCTTTCTGGTTCATGTACAAGAAAAATCTAGGCTTCGACTGACAAATTATTCTATTTTCAACCCATGGACTATGGAAATCACGCAAGCTAATCATGTTTTCCCTTTTTTATTTTGGCTGCCAGGGAGCTCAAAGCAGATACTCAATCCACTTACAACAATTATATAAGACCTTGTAGCAGGTATTTTACATACTAATCTTAGTTTTATTTGATTTTCCAATCCTCATTGTCCCTTTGCCCCAATTTCTTCAGCGTGCTCACTGTGTTACAGACTCTCTAGTTTCCACTGGTCTACAATTTCAGAAAGAGGTCCCAATAACCCTCCTGCTTCTCTGCTCAGGATTCCAGAAGATGTTCATCCTTATGTACAGCTTGTATCTGCCCACATGGGAAAATGGGCAAGAGATGCCTGAGATGAGGTAGTTTAGAAGGGCAGGTCATGCACAACCAAGAAGGATATTTAGCATGACAGAACGGGGTAGGTGTCATAAACAAGGACTTGCCTGGATTGAGGCAGGGGGACCAGAAAAGGGTGGGGGCACTTGCATCTGCCAAGGAAGGTGGACTCATAGGACGGAGAATGTAAATGTCACCAATGCAGGCACGTGTTTGGCACTCAGCAAAAACATGTTCATAAAATTATATTTGTACAAAAACAAAACAAAACACGTTCAGCGGATAAACGCCTACAAAGAGATGGTTGATCAGTAATGTGATTCTCTGTTGGATCCTCCCTAACGTCCTGTTGTCCTTGGTGATGGGGTTGGAGAAGGCAGAGGAAATTTGTTGGCCTCCGATGCTCATGGTTCTCTTATTGGGAGCCCCCAGCGTATTGGGCTGGCCAATATATCTTTGTGGGACACACCAATGGCACATTTCTTAGGCTCTTGCTACACCTGCTAGTTTCGCACACAGGCTCCAGGGCTGGATACCTCGCATTCATATCCCAGTTCCACGACTTGGCATCTGTGTGACCACAGGCTAGTCACATAAACACGTTTGGCCTCAATTCTTCATCTATACCATGGGGATAATAATAGTAGCAACTGGATGGGATCATTGTCCCATGATTGATTGAGCTAAGATACACACCTGGCATGTAATATGTATTGTATCTGTCAGCCACTGTTATTTCCACCTCGAGACCCAGGCAGCTCTGGCCCGTACCTGTGTGAAGTGCAGCTGACATGGCCCTCTGCAGTGGACACAGAATAGGAGTGGACAGACACTGGGAACTGGGGGCAGGGTGAGAGGGGGCAGTGCAGGGATGAGAATAGGCTGTGGAGGAAGGGAGGAAGTCTGGCAGTCTGGCAGTCTGGCGTGGCAGCCAGCATAGGGTACATACTGGGAGGGGCCAGGAAAGACAGGTGCATGGCCACAGAGCATGTACCTGTAGGTTGTACCCTGAGTCTCCATAGGCTGGGATTCAAACAGGAAGTCAGGGTCTCTGCACCAGAAAGGAAAAGGCAAATCAGAGGCCCAGACTTGGAAGGTCTAGCACAATAGGGATAATTCTTGATTTCTGGTTCTTTCCCAGCCTTCCGGGAGGGAAAAAAATCCCTGTTCCTCCCCTAGTGTTTTGTAAAACACCACATTCACCTCCACATGCAGACCAAGCTCCTTAGGGACAGCCTGGCGTCCCCCGTGCCCTCGCCCCCAGGATCCACTGCAAAAACACGATTTAAATCCACCTCTTTCCCCTCCACCTGGGCCAGGCCACCGTCACCTCATGGCTGGAGAACTGGCAGGACCCTCCCCACTGGTCTCCCAGGAGAGCTGTTTTCTGTCTGCTATTTTGTTCTCCCAACTAGCAAGCAGATGATCTTTTTAAATGTAAATGCAACCACATCCTTAAAATTCTTACTGCTCTCTATTGCCCTTGGAATCAAAGCAAACTTCTTCCTTTAACCTTCAAGGCCCTTTCTCATCCAGGCTCTGCTACCTTCATCTGCCACCCCATTCCTTCTCATGTTCCGTGGTCTACCCCAACCATCCTACTTCTCAAATGTGCCAGAGTTTTACCACATTGTGACCCCTTGCATGGACTGTTCCCTCCAGGCTTTCCGTGGCACACAGCTCCTGGTCATTCAGACCTCAGCTCCAATGTAAGACCACCCCCTTACAACCTGTGCCAGAGAGGCACCCCCTAGAAGGTACCCCCTTCTCGGTACAGAATGCTGGGGTCCCACCCATCACAATGGGAAGGAGAGCCTGTGGAAGCAGGGACTGCCTGCTTTGCTCAAGACCACTCCCCCAGTGCCTGGAACAACGCCTGACATGTAGTTGGTGCTCAGCATGTCTTTTGCCAAGTGAGCAACTTAATCAGTCAAGCAGGAGATACCCCAGGGACTGGAGTGGTTCTGAGCCCACAGGGGAGCGTGAGGAAGGCAGGACAGAGACCAGAAGCCAGATAAGAGGTGAAAGGAAAGCTCAACTGGATGTTGTCAAGTCACTGGCTGGGGATGGAAATCTTTGTGCGAGCCATGATAGATAAGCATAACCACTTGAATGGAGCAAGTACAAATGACAGAGGGTCCACTGGATCTAATCATCTTGTCAACAAAGCTCTAGTGACCCCTCCATGAGCAAGGCACTGAGGGGTAGGGGCACAGAAATGAGTAAAATGTGGTCTCTGCCTTAAGGAAGCTCCTGGGTTAGTGGGAACACAAGCAGCGCTGTGGTCCTGTGTGCTAAGCACCGCAATACAGATAACATTCAGAAGACAGTGGGGCACACAAGCAGGAGTCGTCACCTCAACTCTACTTAGAGCCCAGGAGGGCTTCACAGAGGAGGGGGCACTTGAGCTAGGTCTTGATGGCTGAGAAGGAGCTCCCAGGAAACGTGTGGGACCTGGCAGGGTAGAGCCCTAAGACCCTGTGAAGTCCACGAAATCTGTCCCTCTGTTTCCCCAGCTAAACCTCCTCACCACCAGTTCTGCCAATTGTCTCCCTCTCTCCTTGATATCGCCTTTCAAATCATGCCTTTCATCTGAAACACCTTTGAAGCTCCCCAGGCTAGCTCTCTTCCACCGTTCAAAGTAACTTCTGAAAACGCTACCTCTCGGCAGTGAGCAGGCACTCTGATCCGTCGCTGGTGGGAGGTTACATTGGTGCACCCTTTGGGAGAGTAATTTAGAAAACTGTTCCAGAAGTCTTTTTAAAATGACCATACCTTTATTATTCTTAAAAAAAAAATCCTCCTTTTAGAAATCTATCCCAAGGAAGAGATCCTAAACTTGAAAGGAAAAAAAAAATTTTATGTGTAGATGTTCACTATATATACTAGTAATGTCAAGAACAACCGAAAAGCTTCTATTATAGGGAAATGAATATCTTCAATTTTTTCACATGGTGGAATATTATGTAGCCATTACAAAGGGCCTTTTCTTAGAATAGGAAAGAGCTATGGGAAATACTGTGAAATAATACGTGAAATAAGATTTCACGATTTGGGGGTGGCTCAGAGGGTTAAGCGTCCGTGGTCATCTCAGGTCATGATCCTGGGATCCTGGGATCGAGCCCCACATTGGGCTCCCTGCTCAGCGGAGAACCTGCTTCTCCCTCTCCCTCTGCTGCTCCCCCTGCTTGTGCTCTCTGTCTATCTCTCTGTCAAATAAATAAATAAAATCTTTTTTAAAAAGATTTCAAGATTTGTGGGCAGTATGAGCCTAACTATGCAAAAATTTCTTTGTCGTGGCATCTTGTGGCAGCGCTGAGAATGGTTGAGGAGGGCCATGCACCGCGTCGTGACAGCTGACAGGAGCTCGGCGCTGATGTGCAGGAAGCACCAGGTCCGCTTCCAAGCAGTAGTTCAACGTGCTGTTAAAACCCAAACTGAAAGCAGCTCTTGGATAAAGTGGGTTTCAAGGGCTCACCCTGCTGGTACAGCTTGTCTGTCCCAGTCCCACACTCACCCCACTTGGAGACTACAGGCTCAGGTCCCCCCAAGGCATGGAAGCAGACAGAGACTACGAGTCAGAGAGAAAAGATAGCAAGACAAGGTATTGCTGGTGATGGAAATCTCTGACAGGAGCCCGTTCAGGACACCCCGCAGAGAGCAGCACCATCACAGAAATCGGCAGGTGGAGATTTGACTCCCGGTTTTTAAGGCAGACATATTTCATGTGTACGACTTATTGAGTTTGGAGAGAAGTATATGGACCTGGAGGACAATTTACTAAGTAAAACAAGCCAAACACAGAAGAACAGATAGTTCATGATCTCACTTAGAGGAGACAGTTAACACGGTCAAAGTCATAGAAGCAGAGAGTGGAAGAAGGGTTGCCAGGAACTGGGAGGAGGTGGAATCAGACAGTACAAAGTCTCAGATACACAGAATAAACAAATCCTAGAGATCTACTGGACAGCAGGGTGTCTATAGCTAACCAAACTGTAGATCTCACATTAAGTTTTCTTATAACCAAATATATACAGACAGAGAGAGAGAGAGAGAGAGAGAGAGAGAGAGAGAGAGACTCTTAAGAAGAACTTGGAGAAAGTTGCCTAAGCCCAGCTGAACCATCTCACACCAGTTAGAAATTCTGAGAACTTTTTAAAAAAATATTTTACTTATTTATTTGACAGAGAGAGAGAGAGGGAGGGAGGGATCATAAGCAGGGGGAACAGTAGGCAGAGGGAGAGGGAGAAGCAGGCTCCCTGTTGAGCCAGGAGCCTGATGCTGTGATGTGGTGCTCAGTGCTTGATCCCATGACCTGAGCTGAAGGCAGATGCTTAATGGACTGAGCCACCTGGGCACTCTGAGAACTTTAGCCAGATGCTCCAGTACTGAGCCATACATAACTCCAGGGGAGGGGAAGCACAGACCCAAAACACAGGATGCCAACCACCCCTGAACCGGGCAAGCCTCCAACTGTCCTGGTGAAGGGTTCATACTTCTAGTGTTTGTTTATGGTGTGTATGGAATTAAGTCATGTTGTTATTTTTACCTTGAGAACAGAAAGTAAAGCCTTTCAAGTTCTGGATAGATGATAGATAGATGGATAGATAGATAGATAGGTAGATAGATAGACATCTAGATGGATAGATAGATAAAGAGAGAGAGATGATGATGATAGGTAGTATGAAATATTAGAATCAAGATAACTTTCCATAAAGTGACAAAAACAATCAGAACAGAAAGCGGGTCCCCTTACAGACTGTAGTTTTAAAAATGCTTATCCATACTGGGTTGGATGTGTTAAAACACCTAGATAAGCAGGAGGAAAAAGCTGGCTAGAGAAACGTATGAGGATGCTAACCATGACTGACTTTGGGTGATGAAGCTGAGAAATTTGTTTTAATTTCTTTTTCCATTTTTCTGAATTATACCAATTTTCCTTAATTCTCATGTATCGCTTTCATACTCTTAAAAGAAAAGCTGCCCTTGGCACAGATTCCACCACAAATGAGCTGGCAGGGAGGGGACAGGGGACAGTATGGTGCAGTCCCATCACCCACACATGGGGTCAATAACAAACTGTTCTCATCACCGTCCCCTGGCTGCCCACACATCATCGCTGACACTTCATGTCATTGTGGTACTTGTTCTACTTGGATGTGAGTATGGTGTTCCTCCAGTGCCATTAGCTCAGATGCCTCCATCTCAAAACTTAGCTTCTACTAGCGTTATCCCACTCCTAGACCTGATCAGCAGCCCGGGCTAGGAGTCAGCATCCTGGCTGCTGTTCCTATCCTGCCCTCCACCCCTTCGCCTGATAACTAGGCTATTCCAGTTAGGAGCTGTGACATGTGGGGTGTATCAGTGGCTCAGATCAGTGGCCTTCCTGGATCTGTGCACCTTGAAATGGATGTTGTCAGCCCACTCTTACACACACACACACACACATCTAAAGATGGTGTCTCTTTCCTCCTGTCCTTGGATCTAGATTGGCCTTGTGAATTGCTTTGGCCAGTAGAATGTGACAGAAGTGACAGGGCATAAGCCTAGGCCTAAAAAGCCCTTCATCTATAAGACAAGGATGATCAAACCCACCTGAAGATCATCTTTGGGATTAAAGCAACTGTCACTTGTCACTTGTAAAGCATCTAATGCAAAGCAAGTACTAAATACATGTTAGTTTCCTCTCCTTCTTTTCCTTCCCTCTTGAGTAGAAATAAATGGACAGCCTGTATTTATTTATATTCAGGACAAAATCCAAACAACTAACCTCAAAGAGAATGTAGGGGAGAGGAAAGATTCACAGGATGTCTGCTTCCTAGAACCATGGTTTTCATTTTGGGAATAGAAACAAATTGATATTTGGGGGGGGAAATGTGTCTAATTCTTCCCATTTTAGAGATAGAGGAAAACAGATGCCCAGAAAAGTACAATACTTGAACAAAGTCACACAGAGAGTTAAAGGTCTTGTACTAAAACCCAGTGTATTAATCAGCTACTGCTATGTAACAAACATCCACAAGTCTCAGCAGCTTAAAACACCCCTCGTGTGTTCACATGCACAGACCTGTAAGTTAGCTAGGGCATGCTGGCTGCGGAGGCTCTTCCCAGAGGAATGGAAGCTGTGAGAAAGCACCACAGCACAAATACATTTCAAACTTTCTCTTACATCCATATCTGCTCACTTCCCATTTCCAAAACAAGTTACAAGGCCAAGACCAACACCAGTGGGGTGGGAGAGCATATCTCATTCAGGGAGGCTGACTCAGCCTGAGGTGTTCTCTTGCGGTGGTAAAAGATGGAGAGAGAACTTTAATGCCTCAGGACAAGGCAGGTCATGTACAAGGGTTAAGTAGGTTTTTAAAAAAATGATTTTATTTATTTGAGAGAGTGAGAGAGAGCAAAAGCAGGGGGAGCGGCAGAGGGAGAGGGAGAAGCACTTTTCCCGCTGAGCAAGGAGCCCAACGCGGGGCTCGATCCCAGGACCCCGGGATCATGACCTGGGCCAAAGGCAGATGTTTAACTGACTGAGCCAACCAGGCACCCCTAGGCACCCTAGGGTCAAGTGGTTTTAAGACCTTTCTTTACAAAGAGATCTTCCTGATTCTTAAATCACTGAACAGGCCAACGGAATGAGCCCACAGGCCACATTTACATAGGCTCTGCTCTTCACCACCGCACTCTTCCCTAAGGACCCCCCTGGTCCTTTTGTAACTAAGGATCTCAGTTCCCTGGGAACATTCCCAACAGTCAGATCATGAAGACAGGTAGAATGGCAGTCCCACCTCCTGACTTGAGGTTAAGTAACAGGTGCCAATGGATCATAAGGAAACTGAGTGGTCTTGGGGAGATGGGAGACAGAGAAGAGTCACAATCTTAACTCTTAGCAGCAAGCACCTTCCTTCCATCAGTCCTCCAGCTACAAAGATCTGCAAAAGGAGTATCATTTTCATCCCACATATCTTTCCAGGTCAAGCATTTCTAATCTGAGTTAAGTTGGCAAAGACTTCTACCTGAGCATCTGAGCTTTTTAGTATCCCAGACACTGTTGTGAGGAACTTCACTGAATTCTCTGGCTGAAGAATAACAGAATTATAACAATAATGATGATAAAAGCTACCATATACAGTGTGGAGCCCTTGCTTTATGCCAGGCATCATTATAAGCATCTTAAAGACATTGAATAAAGCATTGAATCTTCTTAACTGCCCTATGATAGAAGTATTGTTATCTCATTTTACAGAAGAAGAAACTGAGACACAGAGAGGGGAAGTAATGTGCCTAAGGTTAGACAGAAAGGCATCCATCTATCTCAAAAAATAATTCTGACAGAGCCAATGACCCAACCTTCAGAAAAATTCAGATAGCATCCGAAGTCACTTTTCTGAATCCCAAAGAAAGTTATTAAATCTCTACTCTATGGTCCATGGATCTTACTGAATCTTCACAAAAGCCCTATGAGGTGTATCTTATTCTCATTTTCAACAGAGGACAATAAGGCTCAGAGATTTGAATTCATTCACTCCACTGACTAGACCATGGAAAATGAGGGATTGGAACTCACCGAGGTCTGGCTCCACCGGAGAGCAGGGCCTCTGATTCAGGAATGAGGCTCTTGAATTCTTACTTCCCTTCCCTCCCAGGTCCTTACTCCTTATCAAAGCCCCAGAGTTCTCATAGCCTCCCCAGAGCCAAGCCTGGAGACCCCAGAAGGAGGGTCCTGTGTTCTCATTCTGTTTTCCCCACCAAGCATTGTGCCTGTTTCTCCAGGGGTCTGGAGAAGGCTGTGCCCGGGACAGGTCCTCCTTCCTCTTGGCACCCTCCACCTCCCCCCCGNGTCCTGTGTTCTCATTCTGTTTTCCCCACCAAGCATTGTGCCTGTTTCTCCAGGGGTCTGGAGAAGGCTGTGCCCAGGACAGGTCCTCCTTCCTCTTGGCACCCTCCACCTCCCCCCGCAAAACCCAGATTCAGCTTGCCTCTTAATGCCTAAATAAGGCCCTTCTCCTAAGACCCCCAGGGCTTTAGAGATTTCAGGAGCATCACGAAGCTGAGAGAGGAAATATTCCACTCTCACTTTACCGAGAGGGAAACTGTAAAGCTCTGTGAGAATGCCAGCCCTCTGATGGCTGACCCTCCACCCTCACTTGGTTGGGTTCTGCTGCTAGGACCGTTGTTTATACCACACACATGAGGACTATATTTGTCTTACATGTTCTCTGCTTGTCTGTTTTGTATCTCATCTGTCGGTACAACATCAAATAATCAGACATTCAAGCCAGAGGCGCCCTCAAGAATGCACTGGGCACAATGCCTTCATTTCCCTGCTGAGGACCTGAGTGGAGAAAAAAGCGAAAACTTGGCCAAAGCCCCCCCACGCACTATAGCAGTGCTGGAGGGAGCCACGAACACCTGAGCTATAAGANGCTTGTCTGTTTTGTATCTCATCTGTCGGTACAACATCAAATAATCAGACATTCAAGCCAGAGGCGCCCTCAAGAATGCACTGGGCACAATGCCTTCATTTCCCTGCTGAGGACCTGAGTGGAGAAAAAAGCGAAAACTTGGCCAAAGCCCCCCCACGCACTATACCAGTGCTGGAGGGAGCCACGAACCCCTGAGCTATAAGAGCAACCTCTTCCTACTCTACCAAAATTAGGTGGCAAACTTGTGCTGGCCTCACTTCTAGACTTGACTGATAAAAGCCAGCTGGATAGAGTAGAGACCATCATCTGGGCCAACTGAGCAGACCAGCTCTGAAACGGACAGCCCCAGCCAATGAAGTCTCAACGGTAAGGCAGGTTGGGCAGAGGAATACGTAGGTGCAGAGTGAATAAAATTAAAATAATAGCAATAGCTAAAATGGGTTGCATTCTCAACAGTTGGCATGTACTAACCACTTTGATCCTCACAACAGTCTATGAAGGGAACATTACTATTACCCCTATTTTACAGATAAGAGAGTCAAGGCCCATGAGATAAAATACTTTGCCCAAAGTCACACAGCCAATAGGTGGAAGAGCCAGGATTCAAGCCCAGACTCTCTGGCTCCAGAGGACATGCCCATGACCATTGCACCATGCCTTAGGTGATGCTTCTCTTCTGGACGGCCTCCCCCTTGACAGCAGGGGCAACGCTTCACTCACTTGTCTTTGTCCCTCCAGGCTGCTGTAACAAATATCACAGATCAGGTGGTTTATCAGCAACAGAAATCACTTTCTCACAGTTCTGGAGCCTGGAAGTCCCAGATCAGGCAGCCAAAATGGTCACAGACTTGGGTCCTCACATTATAGGGCAGGGGCGAGCTCGCTCCATGGAGCTTCCTTCATAAAGGCATTAATTGCACTCACGAGGCTCCACCCCCATGACCCAAGCACCTCCCAAAGGCCCTACCTCTCATACCATCCTACTGGACATTAGGATTTCAACATACGAATTAAGGGAGGGAGGGACATGAACATTCAGACCATAACACCGTTGCATCCCCAGGGCCCAGCAGGGAACTCAGAACTGAAAATTTATTGACTTGATTTAAACTGAAATGAAGGCCTTTTATCACAGGGCCAGGAGCAAGCTGGCTTAATTGGGCGACCCTGAGGGAGTGGCTTGCTCTCAAGCAGTGGGGTCTACAAATGGGAGTGGCAGTACCGACACCACTGTGTTACTGGGATTGTTGCTTAAGACAACGCTGGAGAGGAATCTTCCTGTTCCCATGCCTGGCACATGATGAGCTAGCTGTCAGCAGTGATAACTCTTGTTATTAATGGGGGGAGGGGAAGCAAGACATGAAAACAAACCCCAGTAGTGCTCCCAAGAGGTCAAGACAGAGAAGTGGAAAGACAGAGACCACATCTGCGCACACAGGGGGGACATGGGGTGCCTGCAGCTGGGCCCGAAGTCAAAAAAGCAGAAATAGATTCTCACCCCAGTCTCCGAGCCCACTCCTGCTCTGGGATCCAAGGACACCTGGATTCCCCAGGCCTGGCCCTGCCACAGTGACCTTGGACAAGTCACTCCGCCTCCCTGGGCCCCAGCTCCCTCATCTATAAAATAAGGAGCTCGAATTAAATGATCTCCAGGCCTCCTTCCAGCTTTAAATAATAATCACACTAAATGACTGGAAACCAAATGTCTTTCAGGCCATCTGGCTGGTTGGTGGGGAAACCAGTGTAGAGGGCTTTATGAGTCGGGGGTTGGGAACAGGCTCTAAATTGCACTGATAGCTTTGGGGAGGCTTTGTTTATTGTGACAGTAGCTCACAGTTCCGTGGTGCTCTACCACTCCCAGCAGCATCCTGCATAGAGTTTCATATCTTCTTTGCGACGTCCCACGCCCCCCCACCCTGCCACGTGGGCTGCCACGCTCTGTATGAGACGAAGCACCTTCCAAGAGAGGGCAAGTTGTTTGGCAGCAAGTCACACCAGCCCTGACCTGCTGGTTTAAGGAAAGAGGAGCCTAGATGTGGACAGTTGTACGCAGGGCAGTGGCAGCTGGGTCGGGGGCGTCCCTGCGATCCCCAGGCACTCTCTCCGACCATCCTAAATGGCCCAGACACCCCATGTGGGGTGGGAGGGGAGATGGGCGCTCTCTCCCAGGAGAGCCAGGCCTTCCCCAAAGCCCTCTCAGCACCCTTGTCCCTCACATTTCATTGCTAATGTGGTGTCACCTGGCCAGTCCAAGCTGCAAGGGCAACTGCAACAGTCCTTTTTCCTTCCTTTTCTGGTGCCGGGACTGTCATAACAAAGGACCACAGACCCGGCAGCTTACCCAACAGTCCAGACGCCAGAAGTCCAAGATCAGGGTGTCCATGGGTTTGCTTCCTCCTGAGGGCTGAGCGGGAAGGATGCTCTATCCATGGCTTCGGGTGGCTGTCCTCTCCTTCTCCCTGTGATATTTTACACTACCTTCTCTCTATGCACCTGTGTCCAGATTTCCCTCTTTATAAGGCATCAGTCCTATCCCAGTAGGGACCTTCTTAACTGGATTACCTCCGTGAGACTCTATTCCAAAGAAAGTCACATTATTTGGGTTAGGACTTCAAGACATGAATCTGGGCAGACATAGGTCAACCCACAGGGCTGCCTCTAGAGTAGAGGTGTCTGGGGTTGCCCAATAAGCAATGTCTGCCCCTGACAGTGGAGGGATTTGCTCAAAAGTGAGTAAGTGCCAACCCTGGGATTCACATTCATGTGTTGACTGGAAGTTTGGGGGATCCCCCTCTGGAGCCTTTCTGCCCCTCTTTTAGCCTCTGGTTAGCAGGAGACAGCATTGTATGATGGTGGAGAGAACAAACGAGATTCAGATTCCCAGGGTGAAAAATCTATGCTTGCCGTGTAACCGCAAGCAAGCCACTTAACCCCTCTGGCTTCCGTGAATGAGGAGACTCATTCAAGATCTAACAGTGATGAGCTGAGTCCCCTTCTATCTCTGAGGCACTGTTCTGTGCTGAAAGTGACATTACAGAAATAAAAGTACCTATTGAATAGTGTTATCTTGAGGATTTGATGAGACAGTCCAGGTAAATAAAATCCTTAGTTCTCTAGTGTTTAGCACTAGCAAGCAATCAGGAAATGGTATTATTACCATCAAAATAATTGTTATTAGCCACTCTTCCTCTGCCCATGCCTGGGAGCTCCGAGACTGTGCTTTACAGACCAATCCCTGTGTATGTCAGGGCAGTGGATGCAGGTCAGCCGTGGACGGTGCGGCTGGCGGGCACAGAAGCTCGCAGCCCAAGATGACCTGGGAGCTCTCTACTGCTCCCAGGTGAGCTGTGTGCTTGCTGGCCCAAAGGTCTGCAGAAGGAAGCCACTTTTCCCATGATGCCCTGCAGAGCAGGAACCGTGGCCAGACCAGAACCAGGAGCCTCCGGCAATGTCACAAGAAAGTGAGCCGGAGCAGGAGGGAGCATGAGCCCCTCTGGGAAGACAGTAATGGGAAATAAATGATTTTCTTTGAAACACTAGGTTCAGAGTAGGATGTTTCAATAGGAAGAGTTAAGGTCTGTATCAAAGTGGAAAAGGCAGGACCAAATGGCCATGACCTTGGACAGATTGGAGGGAAAAATCTAACATGAGCATCAAACTGCTGAATGTCAGGCACTTTATGGATTGTGTCTCCTAGAGCTCCCGGTGGCAACCAATAGAGGCAAAGGGTGTGACAGTTGAAGGGGCAAGTTACCAGAATGGTCAGATAAAACTCGGATGTGAATCCCAGCTCAGCTGTTTGCTTCTAAATCCTGTGCTATCTCTGGCAAACCACTTTACCTCTCTGAGTTGGTTTCCTTATTTATATAAAGTGGTGAGTGCCCAACATACATAATGAATAGTAAATGACCAAGAAACGGGCTCAAGAAAGAGCAGTCGCCGCTGGTGCGGTTTTTTATTCTTACTGCCGCTGCCATCCCAACTATTAAGTAGATCTTGGTGCCAAAGGAAATTTTGGATGATCCTGACTCACTCTGCGGAAAGGCTTCTTGGCCATTTGCATGTAATGATGCATCCTTCATCTCTGAACATATGGAACAGCCACATGGATACCAGGAGACCAAGTCGTTTTGTTCCCCAAGATCATTTATATAAGTTACAGCAAGAGATTTGGGAGAAGAAGAAAAAATGGAATAAAGGAAGCCCCGCCTCTTGGGGAAAAAAATGGTAATAAAGGAAGCCCCGCCTCTTGGGGAAAAAAATGGTAAGGCTCCTATTGTCAGCTGACGTTCCCTGCCCCCCACAACCCCACCCAAAATGGGGAGAGGTCTCCAGTCTCCTCAGAGGGAGGAGGCTTCACCAGCAAAGGGCTGGTGATATAAGCTTTCTTCTTAATACTCTCTTGAGTAAGAAACAAAGACTTTTAAATTTTAAAACAGTTTTCTAATAAATGTCTATCTCTTGGTATTCTGAACCTTTTATGCAATGCCTTCTGAAAGGAATAAATTCTGTGACAAGCAAAGAGAGTTTTTGCCCCAAACTCCCATACAACAGAACTCTCCCCATTTTCTGTGTAAGGAAACTGAGGCACAGCCAGTGTAGGCGACCTGCTACTACACAACAGGCCCGGCTTTTGAGGTCACAGCTGTCCATCCTCCAAGGACACATGAGCACCTCACCCCTCTCCTTCCTTTATCCAGAGAACTCATACACTCATCAGCTTCGGGGCCCAGGACTGGAGTTTCCACCTTGAAAGGCAAGTCTTGCTCAGCACATGAAAATAATAGTAATGGCTAACCTGCAAATGCCAACCTCCCAAGTCCAGTCCCTACGCTAAATTTTTAGATTTACTTAATCTCTAACAACCCTTTGAGCTGGATGCTATTATCATCTCCAGTCTATAGAGGAACCTGAAATTAAAGAGGTCAAGTGACAGGCCAAAGGTCATTCAATTTTGACAACTAAGTGGTCACAGAGACAGGGCTTGAACCCGGGCACGGTGACGTGGGGACCCAGCCTCCTTACCAGCATACACTGGAGGCTCTGACTTTATTGCACCATTGAGGAGCTGGAGGAGGCAGTGCAGAGATGAGCAGGACCTATCTCCCTGAGACTTTTGGTCAGTGACTCACCCTGACCAACACAGCCAGCACTGACGAGTGCTCCTTCACTTTTAGAGAGTTCAGACCCCAAAGCAGGAGAAACCAGGAAAGGGAGTGAGCCAGGGAAGGAGGGCAGCCAAAATGCCCCTGGGCTGGCCACTGCTAAGGACAACAGATTTCTCCACCTTACCATCTTCCCATTGGCCATATCAAGTGCCTCGTAGGATGGTCTACCTCCAGGATGGAGGGGTGAGGAGAAGAGACAACTTGTTTCTCCACTATTATTTTCACTCCAAGGGGAGGCATAAACAGCACCCCCAGATCTAAAGGCGCCTGATACTGCAGCTTCAACAGGGCAGCCCTAGAACAGAAAACCAGAGGCCCACAGCATTGGATGCAAGGGAGGTGTGGTCAGGTTGAGGCTACATGACCTTGGTCAAAAACCACATAGCAGGAGCAGCTGGGCCCAGTGCAAAATGAAAATACAGGGGCCTTTGTTCAAATATCATTAAAAATGTCAAGGCAGCTATAGCAGAACATTAAATCAAGCATGGAGCCCTTCTAAGCATTGGGTCCCTAAGCCCCCCGGTATCCGTGTACCCGTTCAATTTGAGCAGAGATGAAGAATGGATTATCCCACACAAATGGCCACAACGTCTTTTAGAAGAGTGAGTCAGGATTGTCTAAACTTTCCTGTCCAGCTACACAGATCTGGCTGGTAGACGTGCCAGGACAGCTGGCACGAAGGCCCTGAAGACAGGTAGACAGGTGAAGGGGAGAACCTCAGAAGTGGCTTCAGAGATGGGCCCAATGCAGCATATGACAAGGCGGCTGTAGGGAGATAAGCTCAGAAGAATGAGGTGGGGCCAGCACCGGCCGGCACATGGAGGAGCCAGTCTCTATCCGGTAGGTGATGGAGCATCATAATGGACGTGGTGGTCTGTGAGTGCAGTGGCCAGGTTGTATGGGCTTATCTAAAAAATGGGAGTCCAGACAGGAAAAGTAGAGATGACCAAATTGCGTGTGTTGGGGGGTGTGGGCGGGGTTGCATTAGGCAGGGAGGGCTTCAGAGACAATGAGACATTGTCTGGGGCGACTAAAAGAGCAAGAAGGAAAGCAGGGTTTTTCATCTTTGGTCTCTCCAAGTACAGGGTGAAATCTGGAGCCCCGGCGGCCAGTGGAAGTCTCCGCCACAGAAGCTACTGAGGGAAGACTTCATCTGTGTGTGGCCAACAAGGAGAATGGCTTCCATCTGTATGGGGAACCGGAACAGCCCTAAACATACCTGAAGTCACACCATTGTTCCGTACGGGGGTACTGTTTCCTCATTATCCAGGGTGGCGGGGATCTCTTACCTTCTCATTGCTGTCCCTACCTGCCCCACATGCTGGGCCAGGCACAGCCATCTATTATATCCCTGTGCAGCCCTGAGTTCTGTACCTTTCCATGATGTGTAGCCAGGAGACTTTATCCCTCTGGGGCTGGTCCACATTCACTTCTCCATTTCCAGCCTGTACCCCTCCTCAGACGTGATGTTCCACACTGCCCCCGGAGGTCAAATCAGATTTCGAAGTTCCCTCCAGCATGACTTAGGGTCTCCCCAGCCCACCCCATGCTATACTCTCTTGGACACCAGCATTCTGGGACTGAGCCTCGGGGAGCCCTGTTCCATAGCCCTGCACTTCTGAAGCTCGCTATGGTCTCGTGAACCAGCTGTCTCCAGCTCAATAAAACGATGGCCTTAAGCTTTGGGGTCAAGTCAGCCAGTCCCAGAGGGAGGAGGTCACACAGTTATAATCCTGTTTCTGTATCATTCTGTAGTTTAGATGTAGATTCTATCCATCAGACTCAGAATGCTCAGGCCCAGCTGAAACCAATGGAGTCAGGAGCAGGTGAGGGCCCTGTGATTCCCAAGCCGCAGAACTCCCCACCCACCCTGGACCCCATTCCAGTGGTCTAGTCCGGCTCTGCCTGGATCTACATCCGGTGTGCTGGCTCACCAGCATTATGTCCCAGCGCTGGAAATCGGGGGTTCAGCACAACTAGACCTTATAGAAATCCTCACATCATTGCTAGTGTTTGTTGCTCTCCTCCTTCCTGGTCCCAGATCTCCCCTCCCTGTGCCTCAGGCTGCTGACTGAGTGGGTCCCCACCCAACGGGCCCCCTCACCATCCCCCACCCCCGGAATCCCACGTGCTTCTTGTAAAGTCAACCCCAGCCTCTTACTGCTCTACTCCTTGCCGCCCACCCACTCAACTACTTCAACAAGCCCACTGCCAAAATTGGGGTTAACATGGATGCAGCCCCTCAGACCCTATGCCTGGTCATCCGAGGTGTCCCTTCCAGAGCCTGATTCTGTGGCCAGTCCAGTCTCCCAGCTCCCACAGTGCATGGTCCCGACGCCCTCTCCCACCAGCGGGGCCTGAGCCACCAAGCCCCCAGCGAGCTGATTTCCAAGCTGCCCCTACACAAACAAGCTCCTCCCTGCCCAGAATGACCTATTCATCATGCCTGCACCAAGCACGGAAATCCAGACAAGAGGGGCACTTGGGTGGCTCTGTTGTTTGAGCATCCGACTCTTGATTTAAGCTCAGGTCATGATCTCAGGATCATGAGATGGAGCCTTGCATCAGGCTCCATGCTCAGTGGGGAGTCTGCCTGAGACTCTCTCTCCCTCTCCCTCTGTCCCTCCCACCCGCCCCCATCCCTCTTTCTCTTTCTCAAATAAATAAATAAATCTTAAAACAAAACAAACTGACAAAGAAATTTGGACGAGAGAGTTAATGTAAGCAGGAACCCCCACCAGCTCCACCAGCTTCGTCCATTTGGACTTTATCCGTTCATCCATTTCTTCATCGTTAGCGAATATTTGTTGACCAAGCTCCATATGCCAATCACTGGAGCATTGCAGGGAACAAAAGGCAGAGGATCCATCTTCATCACGTTTAGCATCTAGTGAGGGGATCAGGCTTCAGAGAGTCACCCCAGGCACCCCAGTGCCTTTGCACTGGCAGTGGGAGCTGTATGGGAAATGCACAGCCCTGGTACACAGAACACAGAGGGACCTGTGACTTGCCCTCTGCTTTTCTCAGCTGAACATGACAAGGAGACCAAAACTGATCTGTCTGATTCACAGATTCTTGGGCATTACTTCTTTGTCCTTAACTTTGGGACAAGCCATAATTTTGTGATTCAAATACAAATAAAAAGCAACCTACCACCTTCTGAATTACCACCATCAGTTCTATTAATAGCTTTCAGCTCCTCAGAAAGAAAGAAAAACACAGGAGAGAATTCTCTGGAGAGATAAATGCCAACTCTTGTTTCCTGATTGCGGTTCACGTTACAGAGAGGAGCCAGGAAGCAGAAGTCAGGCGCCTTTGGGGTTTTACAGGCTGGAGACCCCATGCATTTTCCTAACTCAAATAGGATAAGCCTCAGAGGGCTTTAACGCAAGATGGTTTTTAAGTGTTTCCCGGCTTCCTGAGAAGCTAAGACCACCTTCTTCATCAGAATAATTCCACAGCCGCACTACTGCTTAGCATGGGGATAGAGGGCACTCGAAATTCTCCCCTGGCCTCACCCACCCATGCTGACCCTCTTTTCTCCCGGAGTGATTTGCTTTTAGGAGAAAGCCACCCAGAGCCCACTCCCACTTCCTTTCTCAGCCTCTTCCCATCCTGTCATCCCGTGACCCACCCCCCGTACCTCAAATGCCTGTGTCGCCTGCAGCCACTGGCCTCCCCGAGCCCCCTCCACAGGGGCCTCACACTCTGAAAACCGAGGCAGATGACGAAAGCCTTCCACACCTCAGTTTCCTGAGCAGGCAAAGGAGGATAACCGTCCTATCTCCCTGAGAGGGCTTTGTGAGGATTTAAGGAGGGAGTCCACATCAGGCCCTTGGACCCTGCTGGCTCGTCTGGGCAACATAGAAAGGTTAGCTGTTCTTTATAATCATAGTAGTCACTACACACGCCTTGCAGGATTCGTGTGAAAACCAAATGCAGGAATGGTTCTGGACAAGATGCTTTGTACTCCAAGGGCTGAGAGAAGTCTCCGACTTAGAGGTCAGTGAGCGAGCGTCACAGAAACAAGGGAGCAGGGACTGAAAGAATAGAAGCTGTCCTCAGAGATGGTCCCCTAGGATGAGAATGGGCCCATTTTTAATCACTACTATCTCCCCAGAGCACAGTGTTGGATCCAGCATGAAGTTGAGACCTAGTAGTTATTGTGGGAAGGAAGAGGGGAAGGGAGAGAGAGAGGGAGAGAGGACGGGGGAGGAAGGGTAAGAAGAAAGGATAGACGGAGAGAGGGAGGGAGGGAAGAAGAACAGGAGAAAGGGAGGGAG